>JAULAV010002131.1:0-56211 GCA_030789695.1 Scilla litardierei | reverse complement strand
CTTCCACAAACTGAAAAGTGGAAGTATAGAAACAAACTTGCTCTCTTGTGTATGTCTCCTTAGTAAGACTAATATTTCTTCTTCCTGAAAATTAATAGTATGGAAGATTTAAAACAGGGGAAATTCAGGACCAACAATATCCTGAAAATAAAAAGAGAAAGTGAATATATGAGATACCTCGATGTGGAATAAGCAATGGCAAACCAAGATCAGACCAGGAATTTCTGATAAGACACATACTGCTCTTGTAATATGAAAGGCCATTAATTTATGCCAAAGAAAAATTATACAAAGATAGCCTAAAGTCGAAAGTCGACCCAACTATCGTATAATTGGCCATTCCCTGAGCACATATAAACTTTGAAAAACAATAATTTGTTGCCATAACATAATTACGTGGGATACTTTTCTAACATAATTATTGATCACAGTATATATATGTTTATGCTTTTTAAGCATTTATTTATATTACAAATTTTATGCTTAGTTTTTTAAGCATCTGTAATATAATATGAGGATGACCAATACTCTCTGAAAAAGAAACTTACTAAGTTTCGATGGATATTTGTCAAAACAAAATTCCTAATGAATGGCTCAAAGATATAATGGCATAAAGACCAGACTTGGGAATTCAAATAAAGTTTCAAAAGGTCCTATATAAATTCGAAAAGGGGAAGCAAATGGAACACCTTAAGTGAACATAATCATCCAAGTTTTAACTTTGGTACGACATAATATGTCACCCTGGATGGATGATGATGCAATACATCACATCTCAATCCTATAATCATAACTTGAAGAACACAGGGTGCGCTTTTATTGTCCAATTTAAAGGGAAAATGACTATGAGGTCATCTCCACTACACATAGAAATTGACTCTCAAGACTTCCTCAAATATAATTGTTTATAAAATCTATCATTAAAAAATCTTTAGGCCTCTTGAGAGTAATTGAGAGATAAATTGGACTTATCCACTCCCCACAAAGGTCCGATGAAGTACCTTATTGTACTCATCCATATATCCTCTAAAAATGGTAATAAGAAATCATATTATCCAACAACAGTCCATCTTTGTCAAAGCAAAGAGGACATATTAGTAAATGGCGGGTAAATTGGATAATACAGGAAAATCCACAATAATTTGCAAACTGGTATAAAGTTGAACATCCTGAAGATTGTATTCACACCCAAAAATGGGTCATATGAGTAAATCATTCAAACAAGATTACTCATCTGTTAAAAATCCAGTTGATGGTGATTGCATGGGGACATGCAATTACACTGTAGACCATCAAAATGCCACCAAAGAACCTATTTATCAGGGCCTGATCACCCCAGATAAATAGTTTCCCAAGAACTCCAAACGAAGGAGGCAATTAGAGCACATCTTATTAATTGTGCCTTGATAGGTACACATCCCCAGATCACCACTACAAACCATCAAAATACACTCCAAACAGGGGAAGCATTTAAAAGCACATCTCATAAGATTGTGCATTGATGGGCCCTCATTTAAAGATTCAATAATGACGATGAGATCCTGAAAATTCTTCACATTCATGACTCTTTAATTTTCCAGTATTTGGGTCAACTTGGATGTCATAATCATCCCTGAGCTTAAAACTCGGTTGACCATATCAAGAATATCAAAACCTATGATCCGAGAATTATGAATTATGATGAAATCCTGAAGCTCCTCCACAATTATGAAACTGTAAAAAATTCATCGGACATAATAGTTGACAATCAGAATATTGTCAAAACACACATCCCTGCTGCTAAAAATCCACCTAGGATTGACATACCAAAAATGATGGATGCAATCCACAAGCAGCAGAAGTGGATGTCCTCAATGAAGAGAGGACATTCCACAAAGCTCCAAATAGAGAAAAACTACTGGAGACCTTAAAACAATACTACCACAGGAAAGTGAGCTCATCTCTATATCCTCTCCCTTTCCAGACCTCAAGAAGAGGAAATTCTGGAATTAAATGAAATATAAATGAACAACGTACGTACATGGGGAGGTGTTTAGATAAAAACACACACTTATCGACAATTAATCCACGATTCGTTTTGCCATTTAATCATAGTAATCGATCCACACTCCTTTGCTAAAAAGCAAACGTGATTGGCCAAAAATGTGGAATGAGGCAAAAATAAGTTGAGCTGGACTCACTTATGAAACATGAAGTGTTTGGACCAGAAGTCCTGATATCAAAAGATATCAAACATATAGGAATAGTGAGTATTGTATAAAATATAAATAAATTCATATGTTATAAGGTATAATCTATAGTTTAGAGGTGTCTTTTTACTTAAAACCAGGAAGTAATAAAGTAAGATGAGCTTGACTCACTTATGAAGCATAAATGATGCATCAAACTCCCTGGTTATAGTAGCGAAACCCTTACGATTGGCAAAAAGAAATTGTGGATATGCTGCTTTGGATGTGGTGACGGCATACCCCTAAGTATTTATTCTTAATTTCATTAATTGCCTAAATAGACTTCGGGACGTCTATTGTATGAGAAATAATATATAAAATGATTTGAGAAAAACTCGAACCTCATCGGATCTCTTGAAGAGAAAGCTGAAATATCTGTTTAACCCCAATAGGATATGCAAGCCTAGGCGAAATAAAGACATGTCTAGCCTTACAAACTTATCATCCTAAAGATGGAAATATCATCTAGCAGATGAAAATATCATCCTGAAGATGAAAATACCATGAAGCAGATGAAAATATCATCCTGAAGATGAAAAAATCATCCAGCAGATGAAATTATCATTTAGAAGATGAAAATCATGTGACATTAACCTTCATACACCTGATGTTAATGAAGTAACATAGACCATTGTAATCCACTAAATACACATATAGGTTGTATGGATTTACATAAGGACCCCTTCCATCCGCTGGAACAGGGGAGGAAATACTAGGACCTGAAGTACCTTATCGAAGTACTTCCTTGTCTGGCCAACTGCACGCGTCCTAATATAGCGTTGACAGTAAATCTGTTAGCAAGATACAGTGCAGCGCCAGCAGCGCGCCACTAGACCGGACCTACGCATCTTCTGCGCTACCTCCAAAGGTCAAGGGTCAGCCTCCATGTTAAATATATGTGCAGATGCAGGTAATATATCATCGCGATGACCACAACGAAGGAATGGCCACCTTCTAAAGATCTACAAAGCATACCACTAAGGCAACATCATCCTACCATGTCGAGAAGCTCACCAAGAAACAAATCAAGAGTGTGTAGCTACGCCCTGAAGTACTTCGTAGACCAGTGACGACTGGATCAAAGACTAGAAAACTGGAGTTGTCTACCAAGTTTGCAGACCATGCCACTTTCCTAGTTCAACCTAAAGGAGGCTACATCAATGGCGATGAGACAAAACACACATCTCCAAAAGCTCCTTTGGATTTAACAGCTGCCATAGATGAGCAATACTAGTATTTTGTATTTATTCTCGAAATGTTGTAAAGTGGATTGATGTATAGATTCCTAAGAGTTATAAAACCTGAAGCTTGCACGAACATAGGGAGTTAATGAAGAGTTGTACTCTTTTTCACTTAGCTATTGGCTTTTTCCCATTGGGTTTTCCATAGCCAAAGGTTTTAACGAGGCAACCACATTAACTCTGGATCCAGAAGTATCCACCCCTAGTGATATCCACATATCAGGGAAAGTTAATGTAATGCCCCGCTCCCTAGGATACACGGCCGTATATGGTAACTGGGCCATTACACATGTATGAGTATTTGTATGTGCGTGACTATTTGATATATGTTTAAGTCCATGTATATGAGTATGCCTTGCTTTTTTTATAGTGTATCTATGCATGTGGTAGAGTGACCTTAATGTTTAGGCATGTCCATCCTAATGTTTGGCCCTTAGTCAAGGAAGTCCGAGGACGGACTGTATTTTAAGGTGGGTAGAATGTAATGGCCAAGTTGCCATATACTGTAGGGTATTCTGGGGAGCGGGGCGTTACAGTTAAAGAGACTTGTACTCTTTTTCCTTAGTTATTGGTTTTTTTCACTCAGTTTTCCATAGCAAAATGTTTTAATGAGACAAGACCTAGGATCCAGAAGTATCCAAATCCACATGATACTGATAAGCACCGTGAATCCTGAAGTATTCATATATTGAGCTTACAATGATGGATGGATAAGGGGAAGTGTTACGAGTGTGATTTTGTAGGCACGTGTAGAACCCATGTAGGGATAGGGTATCCACCCAATTGTAAACTTTCTACTATAAATATAGGGCTACGGGTTCTACCTTTACAATATTTATCACGTATTTGTCAATAATTCGGCACTTTTTTGACTCGTTATTATAAGAGATGCAACTTCATCATGTCCATAAAGATAATCGAACACTTAAACCTAATATGACTTTTTCCTCCAAAAAGGGTAAATTGATTTAAAGCACAGGATCCCCTGGAAAGATATTTATGTTGTCAAAGTATTCTTTTTCTTGTTATGTATCAACATCTGGGAGAGAAACCCCTAGCTCTTTATTTATAGCATATAGAGAAGCGTATACATATAAGGTACAATAGGTACGGTCTTATCTATAAGATAAGCCGTGATCTCAACCGACTAACTAACTCGGTATTATCCATTCACAACACTCCCCCTTATCCAGCCATAGATATGGACTCTGCTCATGAATACTTCAGGATTCTGAGCGTAGTATGAGTCTCACATGGGGTGGATACTTCAAGATCCTGAGTTGGTGAGGTTTGCCTCGTTAAAACCTTTAGCTATGGAAAAACCTGTGGGAGAAACCATAGTTAAGGAAAAAGAGTACAGACGCTCTCTAACTCCCCATGTTTTGTACAAGCGACTCTGCTCATGAACACTTCGGGATTCTGAGCGTCACAAAGGGGCAGATACTTCAGGATCCAGAGTTGATGTGATTTGTTTCGTTAAAACCTTTGGCTTTGAAAAACCCTTTGGAAAAAACCATAGCTAAGGAAAAAGAGTACAATTTCCCTCAACTCCTCCTGAACTGTAAAAGCCCTAAGACATTCAGATCTCTTCGGCTTATCTCATTACTCCTATTTACAACATTTTGAAGATATTGATGTGCGTTTATATTTCATATATTTGCGCATGTTTTCTTCCTTGTTTTTCCGTATTTTACCGCCGTCTTATATTCGTTTTCTCGTGTTTTCTTGTTTTCTTTCACTTTTCCGTGTTTTTTGTATTTTCCAGGAATTTACCGGTATAGGGGACATAAAACGACGTTATCTTGAGTCCCCGGAGCAACGGGAGGGGTCACGCGTGATCCAGGGGGTCAAACGACCAAAATTGCCACTTTTCAGCCCCCACCCGATCGGTTGGACACAGCCAACCGATCGGGTGATGCACGTGTGCCTGACCCGGACTGAAGCTGGAGCGAAGCGCAATGTCAACCGACCGGTTCGTCGACCGGTTCATCCCAACAGAGTTCTCGGGAATTTGGAGCTTAATTCCAACCGATCGGGTGATATCTCACCCGATCGGTTCATCTGAGGCTGAAGTTTCCCAAACGATGACCCGGTCATGCCACCCGTTCTCCTCAGCGACCGGTTGAAGCTCCCGAAGCCCGATGGCCAAAGCAACAAGCGGCTCACCCGATCAATTGATGTTTCAACCGATCGGGTGGCCTTTTCTTCCGCTTTTACACGCTGCTGATGCACTCATTGAAGATCTGCTATCATTCCAGAGGGATTTTGGATGATCTCTTATTTTTTTAGCATCGGCATCGTCGTTAGCTTTCCAACGATAGGTCGCATGCCCAAATCCGATTTTTCTACATTTTTCTGGAATTTTCGAAGCGCAGCTGTGTGCTGAATTTGGCAGCAGTCTGAATTTTCATTTCACCCCGATCGGGTGAGTTACCATCCGACCGGGTGAGATCATTTTCTGCCGTTTCAAGTCTCTGTTTCTGTCCACCCCGATCGGGTGAACTTCCACCCGATCGGGTGGGCCGGTTTTGACAGTTCTGGACCCGAACCAGTGGGGTTTTTGAGGGGTTTATAAATAGAGGTTGGGGGCACGACTTAGGGGAGTTGTTCTTCAGTTTTTCTAGGGCTTTTTGCCCCTTTCTCTTGTGAGATTTAGATTAGTTTAGATTAGGTTTTTGGTTAATAAATCTTGTATTGGATTGAAGGTTCAAACTCAAGATAAGTATTTCTTTTATGTTTTTCATCATGGAGTAGTATTGATGAACCCTAATACGGGTTAGGGTAGGATTGATGCTTGGTTATTTCATTTGACTTGGTTGCATGGCATGTGTTCGATAAAATGTGTCAATGGGGATTTCTAGCAATCTGAGTCCAATTCGTATGGCAACACACTAGTTGTGTTGGGGATTGGGGTCCGGTGTCTTGTCCAATCAAGATCCGCTTCGATGTATTGCTAGAAATCACATTCGACCTATTTGGCCAATAGGGTTATGTGTAAGGACCCTATCTATGGGAAAAACACTAGAAGGGGGGTTGAATAGTGTTTATGCAAATTTAAAAGGAATTTACGCCAAATAAAATGCAATCCAACAAATAGTGCGGAATAGAAAAACAACCCAAAGAGAAACACACGCAAACACAGTTATGTTTCAAGGGTTCGGATTACCCAAGTCAACTCCCGACTTGTTTCCGGTAATCCTACGTCCCTACCACCCGGATACCACCGGATACTCAAGTTAGAACCCTAACTTGAGGTTTCCTTGAAACCCACTTGTAGCAACCCTACAAGTGCAATCGAATACAATCGATGTCCTTGACTCCCACAACCAGTGAGCAAGCAAAAACCACTCTCACAACCGAGAGCACAATTCAAATAAAGAAGTTATGAAATCTGAAAGCAACACTTACAATCACCTATGCCTTGAAGTAGAACTTGAAGGAGAAGTGTGATGTGTGTTGAAGAACTCTCTTGGAAGAGAGGAGAAAAGCCCTTTCTCTTGACTGCACCAAATGCCTAGAAGATCAATCTTTGGTTCTAGGTTGGAGAGCAAGAGAACAAGATTTGGAAATACTTAGGGCTTTGGATTTGAAAGCTTTGATCTTTGGAAATGAAAGCTTGAAGGATTTTGCAATGAATGAGTAACCTTTCAATGAAACAGTAGAAGCTCTATTTATAGCTTTCTCAAATCCACAAAACAGTTTCGACAAAAACCCAATCGAAATCCGTGAGAAAAATCTCAACGGATATAATCTGAACTTGCGACAGTCGACTGTTGCACAGTCAGCAAGTGTAGGTGAGAATTCATAACGGTAACTTACCACGTGGACAGTCGACTGATGAAGCCAAGACAGTCGTCTGTAAAACCAACAGGCGACTGTACATTCTTCGATAGGCGACTGGCCGAGAGAAGTGTAAGTTAGATAAAATACTGGAAATCTCACAAGATACAGGACAGACGACTGATGCAAGGAACACAGTCGACTGTCAATCAGAACAGGCGACTGTATATCCTTAAACAGACGACTGTCACAGACAGGAGAAATTTCCAGAGAGCTGAGTCAAATAATAGACTTACAGACAGGCGACTGTTGCAGCATAGACAGTCGACTGATCTAACAGACAGTCAACTGTATATACAGCATAAGTCGACTGGCTGTAGATATCGGATCAAACAGAGTTTGGGCAAGGAGAGACAGGCGACTGATGAACCATTCACAGTCGACTGTCGCTAAGACAGGCACCTGATAAACGTTCAACAGTAGCCTGTGCGAGATAATCAGAGAGGACCCAAAAACTGCATTGTAATAGTCTGTGCATAACAGGCGACTGTAGAACAAAACACAGTCGACTGTTTTTGAGACAGGCGACTGTAAAATGTTAAGTAGTCGGCTGTTATGAACAATCCTAGCACAAACAAAAGAGAATTGAATTGAGATCAAAGGACAAAGGTCTAGAGATGTCCTATGACCGAAAGTAGATGTGTGTGAGTGCTCCATCATAGTTCTACTTCTAAGCTACATACTAGAAGAGATAAACGAAAAATTACATTGACGAATAATCTCTTCTTTCCATCGTATGAGCTTGAAGTCTTTACGGAGCTTCAATCATCAATCTACGATCATCCAATTCATATCATTTGCCTTCAATCATGTTTGTGAGTCATCCATTGCTAGATGATCTTCATAGTAAGCTTAGGCAATGGATTAACTACAAAATAGAGGATTAGTCACAAGTATTTATGTTTTCTCATCATTAACACCAAGTAGGGAGAAGTCCAATACTCAACATTATGCGGGGGTGTTTCATTGTCATTGACGGGAGAAAGATCGCCTATGACCATCGGGCCAATGGGGAATAAACTTGGCGGTTGACTCCCTAGCCACAGCTCACACCCCTAGTGTAGACATCGAGTCATCGCGCGTGGGAACGGCTTGGACGAATTGTTGGGAGTTATCATTGTGGCCTTAATGCTTCCAGTTGCGGAAGGTGTTAATGGACATAGGAATGCCCACCGTCCGGAACCGAGTAGGCCTAGCGTACTAGGCACCGACCGGAATATCGGGCCATGGACGCTAGGTACCACCTTTTGGGGCAATGTCTCATCCTGGGTCAAGTCAAATGCCAAGTGTCATGAGTGCTCTAGCCCGTGTTATCGGGGATTCACTTCGTGTCTTTTTATTTCTTTCTTTTATTTCTACACTTCCACCCACATTATCCGCGTAGCTAGCACACAACCTAGGCGAGGCTAGTAGCCATTCAAGCCATCCACCTCCCTGAGTTCGATATACCCGCACCCTACACTAACCGTGCACTTGCGGTAAAACGACACCGCGCCCAAACCGTAAACGGGGCGCCGGTCAGATATACACAGATTACAAATAATATCACCATTAAGCAGCTGCGCTGCTGAATCCAGAAACTCTGGAGAGGTGTGCTAAGTTTCGTCGCCTCTAATGTGGTCTTCAGATTATGTGGTCAGCTCCACAATACCAGCCTCTATCCCAATCGTCACTGGGATGTGATGTACCACCAGGCACCCTCAAATACACCATTGGGTGGTAAGGATCTCGAAATGATAGGATGATGTTGCCTTCATAATTTGCTTTGCAGATCTGCAGTATATGGCCATCCCACTGTGGGTACCCAGTTTGTGATTTCTCAGTATAGGGATCAGACTTGTTAACCTGCATTTGCATAAACATGGAGGATGATACTTTATAAAGTAAGCCCAAATCTTTCGACCCTTGGAGGAAGCACAGAAGATGATCAACTCTGGTCTAATGGCCCTTTTTAGGTGCCTAATTATCACTGGCTAATGAGTTTACTGCAACTGCTAATCGAGACGCATGCAGTTAGCCAGGAGTGCCTGATTGCACTTAGATAAGGGACTTTAGGACCAATTATATCCTCCCCCTCTTCCAGCGATCGAAAGGAGTCTTTTTGTACATCCATAGAGTGTACTACCACATGTGTATTTTGGATGACAATGGTCCATTTAATTTCTTCAACACACTTCTGGGTGTATGTAACAGGGTTCTATTAAGATAATAAATCTGTGAGCCATGACTTAATATATTTTTGCCTAGGTCTTTCATTTCATGTTTAATAGTCAGGCTTGAACAGATATTTCAGTTTTCTCTTCAGGAGATCAGATGAGATTTAAGTTGTTTACAACTATGATCTCAAATTATGTCCTTTGATCAGATGCAAAGACAACCCTCAGTAGGAATCATTGCTTTGTTAAGTGATTCTCTTGGTTGTACATTATTTATTATTCTTATTGTTTTTCTTTAATAGAATAGACGTCTCGAAGTCTATTCAGGCATTTAAGGAAATGTGGAATTTATCTTTACCAAGATATCCACAAAGGTATGCTGTCACAACATCCAATAACAGCATATCCAAAATTTCCTTTGTCAAATCGCAAGGTATTCGCATCTGATAACTTATGGAATCTGATGCATCATTTTTGAGTCATGCTCATTTTAATTTGTTCAATCCCTAGTTTCAGCGAAATTTTCCTTGAGATATAGGTTGTACCTTATAGCATACGATTTTATATTTATTTTTTCTTATGTGTGCAATACTTATTTTACCCACAGGTTTGACACCTTTTGGTGTCTGGACTTCAGGTCAGGACATTTCATGTTTCGTAAGTGAGTCCAGCTCATCTTTTATTGCCTCGTTACACATTTGGACAATCTCTGCGTTTGCATTTTAGCAACGGAATATGGAACGATATTTTATAAACATCATCGCTTTTGCGATGTATAAGGCAATATGATACGTGAATACATTGTCAACAATTATATCCTTTCTGTCCAACACCTCCCCAGTACGTACAACATTTACTTTCAATTTCAGTTTTTCCCGGTATTTCCTCTGCAGTGGATTCCTGGGAAGGGTGAGGGTGTGGACATGAGCTCATTGTCCTGTGGTAGTATTGTCTTAAGGTCTCCAGATATTTTTCTTTGTTCTTTTATTTTCATCCTTGGAGCCTGGTGGTCTGCCTCTTTTTGTTGAGGAGCAGCCACTTCTGCTGCTGGTGGATTGCATCCATTCTCAGGGATGTCAATCCTAGCTGGAGTATTTGCAGCAGGGATGTGTGATCTGACAATCTTCTGGTTGTTAGTAAATGATTCCGGTAATTGGTGAACAGTGTTCTGTATGTGCAGGATCTTCAAGATCTCATCTTCACATTGTACTGTTAACAGATCATAGTGGGTCAAGCTTTCTGTATCCCACGTTATAATTTGCTTTGCGCCAGAATTTTGATCGGTCCATATTTTACACCTTTTTCTGCATATTTGCATGCCATTTCGGTTGCTCATATTGCGATTTTCACGATTATTCGATGATATTGTGTTACTTTTCACTATTTCTTGTTTTTGTCAGATTTCAGGAAATATAGCAATTGGGAGCAAAAATGAGCTTAAAGGACTTGCACGTGTAACGGAGCATCGATCATGGACTTATTGAGGACCTATCAGCAATAGAAGACGAGTGGAAGAAGAAAGAACGTCGTAGGAGCGACGAGGAAGCGAAATGAGGAAGATTGGGCATTTTCAGCATACCACTCGGCCGAGTGAAGGAGTCACTCGGCCGAGCAAAGAAGCCCGCTCGGTCGACCAGATCGGACACGCAATTACTTGAAGATTAGCGTGCACTCAGCCGAGTGACGACATCCTACTCGTCCGAGTATGGAGACACCACTCGCCCGAGTGGCACACGAACGACGGCATCCAAAAGACCAGACTTACTGTAATCCGTCATTCGACTACGAGCTCCGACTCGACCGAGTACCAAAAGCCCCTCGGCCGAGTGACATTTGTCGCTCGGCTGAGTGATGCCGAGGACACGCAGCGCCCAGATTTTCAGACAGCCTCCCACTCTTTTGAAATCTGCTATCATTTCAGCAATCAAAGTATTTTTCTCATATTTTTTATGGATAGTAGACTTCATGAAGATTCCAACGTCACCAAGAACGTGCAAATCGGAGGTCGGATGAAATCTGGGGAATTTCTGCAAGTTGATGCTGCAGTGCTGGAATTTCCACTCGGCCGGGTCACATGTTCCACTCGGCCGGGTGCGGCCTGGGCCCAGATTTTAAGTTGTGGTTTGGGCTGTTTTTGGGCACGAATTTGAGGGGTTTTCTAGGGTTGTTTGCTAGGGTTTTTGGAGACTATATAAGGGTTTTGTAGCCACCATTAGAGGGGGTTCCCAACATGTTTTCTTAGGGATTCTTTTAGAGGTTAGGACATGCCCTAGGCCCCCTCTTGGATCTAAAAGCTTGTATTTTGGATTGAAGATCTTCATCAAGCTAAGTATTTTGTTCTTATTGTTTGAATCTTTGTTTTTTCTATCTTTTTATATGCAAGCAATGATTTTTATTGATTCTCATATCGTTATTGCTATGCTTGAGTAGATTTGTTGTTCTAGGGCATGGGGATGAACCCTATGGATCTAATTTCAGATTTGTGATGAATGAATTTCTAAATTGCTAGAATTGCTAGGAGGTTAGGTTGTGATCGATTTATTATGGATAGCTAGGGATTTCCATCGATTGGGGTTTGCAAGAGATTGGATTCTAATCGATGGGAATGCCTATATATTTGATTTAGGTTTATAATCGAGATTCTCTAGACTTGGTTTGCAAGAGATTGGACCAAAGCTAGGATTTTTATTATAAATCTATACCCATATTCGTTTGCAAGAGATTGGACGAATACGAACTATCACAACCTAGATCGTAACTCGAGTTTGCACAAGAGTGGGCTCGAGGGGCGATTGAACGATGATGTTGATCCTAATGCTAGCGGCTTAGGCTAGGGTTTGCAAGAGATTGGGCCCTATCCTAGGGTTGCTATAGACCGGCAATAGCGCGAGAACGTGAGCTTGGTTCTCTATTCAGTTACGACTAGTTCACCTCAACACAAGCCTAGTAATATTGAGATTCACTATTTACAATGATGTATGACGATCCGTAGTGGGGATTCCCTAGCTCTAGACTCTTTTATTGTATTAAATTTGAATCGATACTTTATCCGACTTCTTTATCACCGACACCGACATCCACCACCATTTCCATTATATCATTCCATAACCATCTCCACCAATAAAACATTCGTAGTCGAGCCAACCTAGGATAGATTGGAGCCAACACCACCTCCTCGTGTTCGATACCCGCTCGCCACTTGACCGTGCGCTTGCGGTAAAACTACAATCGTACTCCTGGGTGTATATCTGGGAGCCGACCCATTTTCCAGTATCTGGGCCAATTTTGGGAAAACGCGTCTCATCAAAATCACAGTCTTCAGATGTGCATTAAATGTGTCCCCCGTTTGGGGTTCTAGGTATCTTATAATTGAGAGTGAGTCAAAACCCTACATAAATACCTAAGCGACGTTGACGACCCATTTTTGTCCTCTATGGTAATGCGACGGGAATTTAACGACGTTGACGACCCATTTTTGTCCTCTATGGTAATGCGACGGGAATTTAAACTGCGCGACCGAAGATTCTCAAGTGAAAAATGTTCGGTGGCATTCCATATGCAAGTTGCATTGGAGACTCTGACATCCAAATGGTTTTATTTTCATTTACGATGCAGCTTGCAGAATTTACATGTCCCCATGCATCCACAGGCAATCGGGATTTCATTAACAATGGACGTGCAATCCATTGGAGTCTATTTATCAGTGACTCTACCGACCCATTTTGGGTATGAACATGCGGCACTTTATGTTCATTTTCTATTCCCGTTGCTTGGAAGTATTCTTGAAATTAGCAGGAAGTAAATTCCCTAACATTAACCAGACTTATTTTCTTATTTGATTGTCTGGAAAATGTGCCCACAACATTATTATTTATGCCAATAGCTTTGGAAAAGCTAGGTTGCGGGTCGATAGTAGACACACATACGAATATTTTGAGGATGCAATTATCATTACAATAAAGTACCGAAGTAGCCCACAAGGGGGTGGATTTGTCCACATCAATCTCCTTATTTTCTTTCGAGGAAGCGTGGAGATTCTTTTGTCAAATTTTAATAGAGATGGCCTTGTAATTTGTTTTCCCTTATAGCAAGGGATGCGAGGGAATTCCCCCCTTCTGAAGAATCTTCTGGTTCTTCAAGTCATACCCATAAGATAGATGCGATGCATCATCACTGATCTAGGGTGGCCATGTCTATCATGCCAAAGTAAAAACTTGGCTGATGTCGGGCCCTTCAGGTGCTCCGTTAGATCCACTTCCTCTCTCCGAATCTTTGTATGGTAGAGGTCTATAGAAAAGCTCCCAAAACGTTCAATTATGGATTTTACTCCTTTTTCTTGAGACGTTACATACAGTAATTTGTTTTTCATTTACATTTGATGTTTCCAAATGGAATCCGTTAAAACGGATGTCCTTGAAACTTAGTAAGTTTCGATTGGAATTCGGAGAGATTAGTGCATCCTTTATTTTTGTGTCATTTGGGAGCAACAATGTTGCATTTCCAGAACCTTCAATATGGCCCTGATATTGGACTTTGTATTGAAGGATCGTACGTGTTTATTTATTGTCTACTAATCAGTTATGAGAGCAGTTCATCTATTAAAAGATGAATCATATAGGCATGTTTTCAGAGAAACATTTCATTCAAAATCAAATTACAGAATTCAAAAAGCTCTCATAACATGAAATGTTCTTAAAATAAGTAGCTAAGATAAAAATAGAAGGCTAATCAAACAGGTCTTCATTTTCGAAGTCGTCAGCTGTAAACTTGAGTGGAGCATCAGAGGTCACCAGGTTTGTTTCAGCTTTATTTTTCTTGTTTTCTGTATACAAATCCTGGAGATGCTGCGGAGTTCGGCACACTCTGGACCAGTGGCCTTTCATGCCATAGCTATGGCACTGGTCTTCCCATTCCCTCTTGGGTGGGGGCATCATTTCTACTGTTGTCATTTCTGCGCCAGGTGAACTTCCGCTTACTTTCATATCTTCGCTACTGGACTTGGCCCCTAGCCCTTTTGTTCTGTCCCCCTTTCCATGGTCTTTCTTTTCGTTTATTGTCTCTCTTCTTTTTGAAAAAAGAAGATGCATTGTGAGCTTCTGTTAGGGGGCAGTGCCAGGGGCGCATGTTGTGAGTGGAGAGGAGAAGCTCTCTGTTTTGTTCAGCCATGAGTAAACATGACAGCAGCTCAGAATACTTGGTGAACTTTCGTTCACGGTATTGCTGCATTAGTATCACATATTTCTCATGGAAAGACGTGTACGTATTTTCCAGCATGTGATCTTCTGAGATTTTTTTACCACACAACTTCAGGCGTGAGGTGATGCTAAAAAGAGCTGAGTTGTACTCAGCTATGGACTTAAAGTCCTGCAGTCTCGGGTTCTCCCACTCATATCGTGCCCTTGGTAGTATAACATCTTTCTGATGTTTATACATATCTTCAAGGGCAGTCCACAGCTCAAATAGATCTTCGACCGTAAAGTATTCAGCCTTTAGGGTCATGTCCAGATGGCGGTGAATATAGATAATGGCTCGCGCCTTTTCTATATCGCTTACATTTTCATTATTAGTCACAGCAGAAATGAGAGACTTAGCCCACAGATGAAACTTCACGTCGAGCTGCCAGCTCAGATAGTGTCTTCCTGATGCATCCAGCACTTCGAAATCGACACTTGCGATTTTAGCCATTTTATCTAGTAGAGCACAAATTTGCAAGAATTAATAATTTAAACAATAAATATTTTCATGCGGAGGCAATTTTTATATGAAGAGATAATTGTGTGGATCGGCCAGTCCCACATAAATAAAAAAGTCCAAAATCCATTACAGTCCATATTACACAAATGAGAGCTTTAAAAAAGAAATTACAACTTTGGAAACCCCGTGGGTCCCATATAAGATCTTCAACTTCAATTGTGGCCTCTGTCTCCATGAAAAGTGGTCTTCGGTCTTGGACATTTACATAAATTTCTCACTACAATTTCTCTCAAAAGTAAAAGAAAAGTGCATGAAATAAAATATGGGACTTAAACTACCGATCCAAAACCGCAATTAGCCATACATGCAAAATTTGTGCTCATCAAACATTTTATCACACATTTTCATCATACATTTTCATCACAAGCATCACAGGCATTTATAGTCACAGAAAGGATAAACGATTTAATTACTTAATAATTATTGGACCACTGGGTAACATCATACACCGTTAGGTTAGCTGACTAACGGCAGAGCGGTCGCAGGATCTTCCTAATTTTTAATTTTTAATATTTGCACAACCAAACATACTTTATCCACAAAATAAGCCAAAAATGATGTGAAGCATATAGTTATGATCCTACAAAGGTATCATATAATGCAAGGGTTGTGCTAGTTGGGTTTATTCAAAAAGATTTAAAAAGAGCCCAATATTTGACATGTTCTTCATAAAAGGAAGAAATTTTTATTTTTAAATCATCCCCAATTTATCCCCAAATGTCCCCAAAAGTCCCATTATAGCCCCATAATTTATCATTATTTTTCATGAATTTTTAGGCCCCCAAATGCCCTTTTTAAATCAATTTTTAGCCCAAAAAGCCTTTAAAGTGTTATAGGATAATCAAACTAGAGGAGAAATAGAGACTTAGGTTCTTAGAAATGGAATGAGTAACCATGGCCATAGGCCATGGTTCTCTATATATTAAATCAGGGAAGGGAGATGAAAGGCCTCAAGGAGACCAAGAGCCCTCATTACTCATAGTAATGGGGACTAATGAGAGTGGGTAATGAAGGAGGGGAGGCCAAAGGCCTCCCTCATTCATAACACTCCCCCTTACCCATTCATCACTTTGGTCTCAGCATTTGAGGCAAAGAGGGGTGGATACTTCTGGATCCAGAGTAAGAGTGTTTGCCTCGTTAAAACCTTAGCTGTGGAAAACCCAGTGGGAAAAAACCCAACAGCTTAAGGGAAAAGAGTGCAACCCATAGGTTACTCCCCCTGATCCGTACAAGCTTCAGGCTTGCAGGTCTTTCAGTTTTCGCATGCCAATGTTCTTTACAAGTTTTACAAAAATACATTTGGGTAAAGACTTAGTAAAAAGACCAGCTAAGTTATTGCAGGACTGTATCTGCTGAACTTCGATCTGCTTGTCCTCCTATAGATCATGTGTCCAGAAAAACTTGGGAGATATGTGCTTCGTCATGTCGCCCTTGATGTAGCCTTTTTGAAGTTGAGCAATGCATGCAGCGTTATCTTCAAACAGAACGGTAGGCTCCAAATCACCGGTCTTCAGGCCAGTAGATTGAAGAATGTGTTGGACAACGGATCGTAGCCAATAACACTCTCTGCTTGCTTCGTGGATCGTAATGAGCTTTGAATGGTTGGATGATGTAGCTGTTGTGGTTTGCTTCACCGATCTCCAGGAGATAGCAGTACCTCCGTAGGTAAAAACAAAACCGGTTTGGGATTTTGCCGTGTGCGGATCAGAGAGATAACCTGCATCAGCATAACCAAACAATTTGGGGGAGGCACCTCTCTGGTAGTAAAGTCCAAGATCAATGGAACCCTGAATGTATCGCAGAAGATGCTTTACTCCGTTCCAGTGGCACTTTGTGGGCGCTGCACCGTGTCTGGCTAGAAGATTAACTGTAAACGCTATATCGGGACGCGTACAGTTAGCCAGATATAGAAGTGCTCCAATGGCACTGAGGTAGGGTACTTCAGGACCCAGTATCTCTTCCCCCTCTTCCAGTGGCCGGAAGGGGTCCTTTTGTACATCTAGTGATCTTACGACCATAGGAGTACCTAAAGGATGCCATTTATCCATATGAAACTTGTGTAGAAGTTTCTTTGTGTAATTAGATTGGTGTAATAGGATTCCACCTCTTAGGTGTTCTATCTGTAAGCCAAGACAATACTTTGTTTTGCCTAAGTCTTTCATTTCAAAAGTATGTTTAAAGCTTTCAGATATCTCTTTGATCTCTGCAGGAGATCCTATGAGATTTAAGTCATATACATATACAGCTATGATGACGAATCATGTTCCCGTTCTTTCGATAAAGATACAAGGGCAGACTTCGTTATTCGTGAATCCTTGCTGTGCAAGGAAGTCACTAAGTCTGTTATACCACATCTTTCCCGATTGTTTTAGACCATATAATGATCTATGTAGCCTTACAGAGAATACGTCCCGATGTATCTCTTTCATCTCTTGGGGTAGATTAAACCCATCAGGGAGTCTCATATAGATATTTTTATCTATATCGCCATATAGATATGCAGTCACAACGTCCATGAGCTGCATTTCTAGGCTTTCCAGAGAAGTTAGGCTTATTAAAAATCGGAAAGTGATCGAATCCATGACCGGAGAATATGTATCTTCGTAATCAATCCCCGGTCTTTGGGAAAATCCATGGGCTACAAGGCGTGCCTTATAGCGAATGATCACATTATTTTCATCTCTTTTTCTTATGAAAACCCACTTATATCCCACAGGTTTTACACCTAGTGGTGTTTGGACTACTGGTCTAAAGACTTTGCGTTTCAAGAGTGAGTCCAGCTCTACTCTTATTGCCTCGTCCCACTTTGGCCAATCATCTCTGCGTTTACATTCCGCTAAAGATCATGGTTTGACGTCATCGTCATATTCAGTAACGTGAACGGTAATATCGAACGCAAAATCGTCGTCGTCGACTATGCTATTTCTGTCCAGTACTTCTCCAGTACGTACAAAATTTAATGATGTTTCTCCTATTGTTTCCTCTGCTAGGGAAATCAGGAGGGGAGAAGTAGCTGGTCTGAGCTCAGCATCCTGTGGAGGGATATTCTTAGTATCACCAGGAGTCTTCCTCTTTCGAGGAACTTTATCTTTTGAACCTGGTAGGCGTCCTCTTTTCATTTGAGGTACAGCCAAATCTGCTGCCGGTGGGTTGCATCCATCTATGGGGATGTCAATCCTAGCTGGCGTATTGGCAGCAAGGACGTGTGAACGGACAATCTTCAGGTTGTCTGTGAATTTATCCGGTAATAGATGTACTGTATTCTGGATGTGAAGGATCTTCAGGATCTCATCTTCACACAGATTAGTACGCGGATCGTAAAGGGACAAAGACTTCTGGTCCCAACTGATGGTCTCAGAAGCTTCTGGCTTCTTAGACTGTGTGCCCAGTTTTGGAAAAATTTTCTCATTAAATTCACAGTCAGCAAAATGTGCCTTGAATGCGTCACCCGTCAGGGGTTCAAGGTATCTAATAATAGAGGGTGAATCAAACCCAATATATATACCTAGACGACGCTGAGGACCCATTTTGGTCCTCTGAGGTGGTGCTATTGGGACATATACCGCACAACCAAACACTCTCAAATGAGAGATATCCGGTGGTGCGCCGTATGCTAGTTGCATCGTGGATAAAGTGTGACCTCCAGAGGGTCTTATCCTAATAAGTGATGCGGCATGTAAAATAGCATGCCCCCAAGCATCCACAGGCAACTGGGATTGCATAAGCAATGGATGTGCAATCCATTGGAGTCTCTTTATAAGAGACTCAGCTAATCCGTTTTGGGTGTGAACATGTGCTACCGGATGTTCAACTTCAATACCCGTTGCCCGGTAATAGTCTTCGAAGACTTGTGAAGTAAATTCTCCCGCATTATCAAGACGTAGTTTCTTGATATGGTTATCGGAGAAATGAGCACGCAACCTTATTATTTGTGCCAATAGCTTTGGAAAAGCTAGGTTGCGGGTGGACAAGAGGCACACATAAGACCATTTGGTTGATGCATCAATCAGTACCATGAAGTACCGAAACGGGCCACTTGCGGGGTGAATAGGCCCGCAAATGTCGCCATGTATTCTCTCAAGGAAACCAGGAGACTCTAATCCCACTTTCAGGAGGGATGGTCTCGTTATTATTTTTCCCTTGAAACAAGAGAGACATGGAAATTCACCCTTTTGAAGAATCTTCAGGTTCTTCAATTTGTGTCCACGGGATTCAGTGATGATGCGGCGCATCATTGCTGTTCCAGGGTGACCAAGTCTATTGTGCCAGAGTTGGAACTCTGGCAGTGATTGGCACGTCTGGTGCTCAATCATATTGGCTTCTACTGGTTGAATGTATGTTTGGTAGAGATCCGACGGGAGTCCCTTGAATCGCTCGCAGATGATCTTCTGGTCATCTTTTTGGCGAGTTACAATTAGATATTCAACCTTATTTTCATCTCTGGTCTCTAAGTGATATCCGTTTAAACGGAAATCCTTGAAACTTACGAGATTCCTATTTGATTTAGGAGAGAATAATGCATTATTTATTTGAAGTCTTGTGTTATTTGGTAGCAATATAATTGCTTCACCAGTTCCTTCGATTATTTGGGACAGTCCTGAAATTGTGATAACTGGACCGTCATATTTGTTTACGCTATTAAAATAGCAATGGTCGTGAAGGATTGTGTGCGTCGAGGCACTGTCCACTAGGCACTCAGACATCATCTATATAAGCAAAAACGAAATTTTATTTGAGCGAAAATGTAGATAACATTCGAAAATAAAAGATCGTACTAAAGCAAAATAAAGATGAAGATACATCGAATTCTAAATGCATAGATAAAAGATAGTGCTCAATCGAGCAGGTCGTCGTTCTCGAAGCCTTTAGCAGTAAAGACAGTTGGCGGCAGTACACCAGCCAAGTTTGTCTCAGGTCGAGACTTCTGGCTCGCCTGGTATAAATCCTGTAGGTGGCGAGGAGTGCGGCAGTTTCTGGACCAATGGCCAGTCATGCCGCATCTATGGCATTTGTCCTCCCATGTCTTCTTTGGAAGTGAAACGTGCTCGGTGTTCTTTCTCTTCAAAGTGAAGTTTCTTTTCCCTTTATTGTTTTTGTTTGTCTGGGGAGCTGCACCTCTTGTTTTTCCACTTCTGGGGAGAAACATGGTGGGCTTCAGGGATTGGGGCAGTGCCAGCTGGACGCAAGTTATGAGTTGCAAGCAGTAAATCTCGATTTTGCTCTGCCCTAAGTAGGCATGAGATCAGATCAGAGAATTTTGTGAAGTTGCGTTCACGATACTGTTGCATGAGGATTGCATCTTTCTCGTGAAACGAGGTAAATGTTTTTTCCAACATGCGTTGTTCTGTCACTTCTTCACCGCACAACTTCATGCGTGAGGTGATGTTATGAAGTGCAGAATTATACTCAGCGACGGACTTATAGTCCTGAAGTCTGAGGTTTTCCCACTCATAACTGGCACGGGGTAATATAACATCAATTTGATGTTATACCGTGCTTCCAGCGCTGTCCATAGGTCCTTTGGGTCCTCAACCGTTAAGTATTCCGCCTTCAAGGTCCGATCTATATGTTTCCTAATGTAGATTATGGCTTTCGCCTTATCTACATCGGATACAGTGGTTGTAGGGCTGCTGTTAGATGTAGCAGAAGCTTCGGTCGCTGCTGGGGCCGAGGAAGGAGCCAAAATGGACCCAAGGAGGGCCATCGAACGCAAGTGGAACATCAGGTCCACTCGCCAACTCAGGTAATTTGTCCCTGCAGAATCAAGGACTTCGAAATCGACGCTTGCCAATTTTGCCATTTATCTACGTAATTTAAAATGAGCATGAATTAATTAAAATTCAAATATTCATGCACAAAGAAATAAACAAGTAAAAATGCGGGGATCGGCCAGATACCCAAAATAGTACACAGTCCAAAGTTCGTTTACAGTCCATAAGAGAAAAAGAAAAATACAACTTTGGAAACCCAAACTGGGTCCCTATATCTCCGTTTCATATGTTGTTGCACCAAGCTTTGGCTTTTAATACAAATTTCCTCACTTACAAATTCTCTCAAAAGAAAAATAAAAGTGCAGGAATGTAAATAGGTATACAATGGCCGATCCCGAAAAACACATTTTTACTTATTTAAACATCCACGCAGTTCTAAATATGCTACTGGCATAAAAATGAACAACCACGCATATATCTCAAGCAAAACATATTTGTAAAGGAAACTAGAAAATATAATTATCTCGTAGACCACGTGGAAACGTCATACACCGTTAGGTTAGTTGACTAACGGCAGAGCGGTCTCAGGATCTTTGAGATAGTTATATTTTGAAAAATAGAGTCCTAGTAAAACATAGATTATAATATGCAAGAGGGATGTATAAAATAATTGGTCAACAAGGAATATAGAGATTATTTTTGATTTTACTCAGGGGAGAGTCCCGTTAAACAATTGGCTTCAGGAAATTATTTAGTAGGCTAAATATAATTTTTACCGTTAGGTAATAAGGGCTGTAGGCCCAATTAAAATATTTGTGTTATTGATACTCACAAATGGGCTTCTGGCCCAACTATCAATTTTAATTAAATTTAGCCTACTTTAGGTTGGGGAACACCAGAAAATCCCTAAATCTGTCTCCTCAAATTCTAACCCATATGTTAATTATTTTTATTTTTTTTTCGGGTTTCGCCGGTGGACAGAAGTCCCCCTTTCCTGCCAGTATCCGCCAGTCAACCAATCAGACCCCCCTATCAGAGGGGGGCTTCGCAACCGTAGACCCCCCCTGCTGGGGGGGATAATAGGCCGGCCCCCTCTGTCGAGGGGGGCAGTGTTACGGAAGAACCCCCCCCCCCCCCCGACGGGGGGGGCGTGGGTGGGCTCGATCGGACGGCCCCCCCGTCGGGGGGGCGGCGCGGCGACAGAGGCCTCCCCCGCTGGGGAGGCGACGGATCTGCGACAGAGCCCCCCCCCCGAATGGGTGGGCAGAGGATCGGCGACAGAGGCCCCCCCCGACTGGGGGGCGGCGGATCGGGCCTCCCCCGTCGGGGGGGTCCGCTGCGACAGATAAGCCCCCCCCCCCCCCCGTCGGGGGGGTGCGCCGATACAGAGGCCCCCCGACGGGGGGGGTGGCGGTAGATCAACCCCCCGACGAGGGGGTGCGCTACGACAGATCAGCCCCCTCGTCGGGGGGTGCGCCGATACAGAGGGCCCCCGACTGGGGGGGCGGCGGCAGATCACCCCCCCCCCCCCCCCCCCCCCGTCGGGGGGGTGCGCCGATACAGAGGGCCCCCCGACTGGGGGGCGGCGGCAGATCACCCCCCCCCCCCCCGACGGGGGGGTGGCGGCGCGGCAACGGAGGCCCCCCCGACGGGGGGCGGCGCGGCAACGGGGTGGCGGCGCGGCAACGGGGGAAGGCGCAGCGACAAAGAGCCCCCGACGGGGGGGGGACGGCGGCGCGGGAGAGTAGGCTAGGGCTTTTTTTTTTAATTTTTACTTGTATTTTAACAATGTAAAAATTTTCATGTATTGTAACCTACGGAAAATAGAATTTTACCTCTAGATCGATGATCTAGGGAGGACCGTAGATTAGAACCGTAGATAAAAATCCGAGCTCCCGAACGCTTTGAGGATGCCGCAACGCTGCAACCAATAGATTCATCGCCGCAGCAACTATAGATTTCTTTCGCATAGGGGATGAAAATTTTGTTGAAAAATTTGTGCTCAAGAGGAGAACACGTGATGATAACGTGTTATAGGATAATCAAACTAGAGGAGAAATAGAGACTTAGGTTCTTAGAAATGGAATGAGTAACCATGGCCATAGGCCATGGTTCTCTATAAATTAAATCAGGGAAGGGAGATGAAAGGCCTCAAGGAGACCAAGAGTCCCCATTACTCATAGTAATGGGGACTAATGAGAGTGGGTAATGAAGGAGGGGAGGCCAAAGGCCTCCCTCATTCATAACATAAAGCTTATTTTTAGCCCTCCCCCTTTTCTCATTTATAGCCCGCAGTTTGGCTGCGGGCTTCAGGCCCGCAGTCAGTAAATTTTTTTTGGAATATTTGGCCTGCGGGCCAGAGGCCCGCAGTTTGGCTGCGGGCTTCAGGCCCGCAGTCAGTAACTTTTTTTGGAATATTTGGCATGTGTGTCGGAGGCCCGCAGTTTGCCTATGGGCTTCAGGCCCGCAATGCTGTGATTTGTTTTTTTTGTCTGGGCTTCGGGCCCAGAAGAAATAGGGCTGAGGGGCGACGGCTAGGGTTAGCCGCCGCCGCCCCTCAAAGTGTTTCCGCCGAGCGGCGACAAGGGGCAGGCGCCCCCCTTCGTCGGAGCGGGGGGGGTTCGACTGTGGCGGGTCCACCCCCCCTTCGGGGGGGTCGACTGCGGCGGGGGCCGCACCCCCCTTCGGGGGGTTTTCGATCTCGGCGGGGGCCACACCCCCTTTCATGGGGTTTTCGATCTCGGCGGGGGCCGCACCCCTTTCGGGGGGTTCGACTTACGGCGACGGCCGCCCCGCCTTCGAGGGGGTTTGACTTACGGCGACAGCCGCCCCCCCTTTCGGGGGGTTCGACTAACGGCGACGCCCCCTTCAGGGGGACGGTCTGCGGCGACAATCGCCGGCCCCCCTTCGGGGGGAACGACGGCGCCCCCCTTCGGGGGGGCGAGCGGGAGATGCCCCAACGTCAACGCGCAGGAAGGGGGGTAGGGGGGGCTGGCGGCAAGGCCGCCGGCAAGGCTAGGTTAAAACCTCTATTTCCCGGTTATTTTTAGATTAAAATATGTTAAAACATGATCTTTTGGATGATTAGCCCTAATTCCACTTCGATCTTGCGAGATCTATGGAGAATACCATCATACGTATGATAAAACGACATTTTAGCGAGTTTTACCTCTATATCCGTCCTCCGGATATTGCGACGATTGAACGAAGCCTACGTGGATGATGACGCTCGTTTGACGAAGCTTGACGCTGCGCACGTGGATCTCTCGCCTTTCTTCGCTTTCGCAACGATCGATTTTGTGTGGAATATTTTTTTAAGGCTCGTGCTGATAACGTGTTATGAATCAACATCTGGGGGAGGAACCCCCAGCTCTTTATTTATAGCATATAGAGGAGCGTATATAGATAAGGTACAATAGATACGGTCTTATCTATAAGATAAGCAGTGATCCCAATCGACTAACCAACTCTGTATTATCCATTCACAACATTTCCCTTTTTTTAATGGATACAGAATTGTTTTTTGAACATAAAATTGAAAAGTACTGTATTCATGTGGGGTCAAACTGCTCATTGCTTTATTTTTTTAGGACAGAATTCAATGTGTTGTATGTGTTCGGTTTGATAAATCACTAGAAATAATCTGTGCACAGTGCACGGCGTAAAAAAAATCACGTACAAGATGTGGTGCACGCATGCACCTGAAAAGAAGTGAGAATAGTGTGTGCGTGTGTTGGTATCATGGTGGGTAAAGGGGTTAAAGCGAAAAAAGTGTTGGGGGGAAGGCAGAAAGAGAAAATGCATGGACCAAAGTGGGAAAACCATCCAAAACCCAACCCCAAACCCACATCCAAACCCCCCCACCACACTGGGACCCACCAAGGTTTGACCCAGTCAGCTTGTCATAGTCAGCTTGTGACTGAGACAATCTTAGATGGACATCCCTCATTTGTATAATAGATTCATCATAAAACATGCAATAGAAAGAGTTTGACATTGTATCTATCTTATGGTCCAAGCCAGGCTCGCACAGTTGTAGACCACGGTTTATGTAAAACATGCGCAATTGGTTAATGTAAAATATGAACTTTTTTACCAACACATTATAACTTGCAACCATAGGTCACGACGGATTTAAAATATTTCTCCGAAAAATTTACAGTCTCTTCAAAATCACTCTAAGAAAAATTTACAGCCACTTCGAAATATTCACGTTCAACAAAAAAGTTAAACCACATTCAAACTAAAATTTAGTTCACCCCGAAAAATTTAGTAACCCAAAAATTTAAGTTCCCCCAAAGTTTAGTTCCCCCAAAGTTTAGTTCCCACCAAAAACTAGAATTTTATTTTTCACTAGATTTAGTTCTCCAAAAAATTTAAATTAAAATGTAGTTGCCCTAGAGAATTTTGTTTCACTCAAATTTAAACTTTTAGTTCTATCAAATTAGTTCACTCCATATTTAGTTTCTCCCAAAATTTTAGGGTTCCCCCAAGTCTCTCCCGCCCCCACGAATTTTAGGTTCCCTTAAATTTTTACAGATGCTAAATCTAACCATTGATTTCTCAAGATTTACTCACAATTGTCAATTTACACACCCTTCTGTCCTAGTCAGCAACCCAATTCAAAACATACATCAATTATATAATAGATATATACTAGTCATGACATATAGGTCACATGTTATTCAAAATCTTCCTTAAAAAATTTTAACTCATTCAAAATCTCTCCCAAAAAAATTGCAGCCTTTTCAAAATCTACTTCAAAAAATTTGGAGGCACCTTCAAAATATTTACCACTTCCACACAAAAATTTGACCACATTCAAACTAAAATTTAGTTCTCCCCAAAGAATTTAGTTCCTCAATGTTTAGTTCCCTCCAGATTTAATTCCCTCCAAAATTTTCAATTAACATTTAGTTCCCTAAAAATTTTAGTTCGCGCAAAATCTAATTCCATCCAGATTTAGTTCTCCCAATATTTAAAACTTTAGTTCTCCAAAATTTAGCTCCCTGCAAATTTAGTTTCACCTAAAATTTTAGAGTCCCCCAGTTTTCACTAACTCTCATCCAAACAATTAATTTATCAAGATTTAATCCTAGCAGTCTTTTACCCACCATTTTGTCATAGTCACCAAACACATTCAATAACATCCTTTAATTATATAATAGATATATACGGGGGCGGTGACACCACGACAACAAGTGGTGTAACTGACTGTTTTCGTTGTGCACGTTTTTCTGTAACGAAAACGATTTCAATCGAGTTCAAAATTCGTAAATGATTTTTTTCTATTTTTGTAACTTAAATCTTAAAATGGCCTTCATTTTCATGAACCTCGCGACGATACGAATATGTTGCATTTTTCTGGAATTTTTCGGAGTCATATGTGATAAATGGTATTTTAATATTAAAATAATAATATTTTATTTTTATGAATCATCATCTGGGGGAGGAACCCCCAGCTCATTATTTATAGCAGGAGGATGAGCGTGCAAAGATTAGATATAATAGATACGGTCTTATCTATAAGATAAGACCCAATCCTAACTAACTCATCAACATATCCATTCACAACACTCCCCCTTATCCAGCCATAGGTGTGGACTCTTCTCATGAATACTTCAGGATTCTGAGTGTAGTAGGAGTCTCACATGTGGTGGATACTTCAGGATCCTGAGTTGATGATGTTTGCCTCGTTAAAACCTTTAGCTATGAAAAACCCTGTGGGAAAATACATAATTAAGGAAAAAGAGTACAAACAGTCTCTAACTCTCCCTGATCTGTACAAGCACTCAAGCTTTCAGATCTCGTAGGCGCATCTCATCATTTCTATTTACAACATTCCGAAAATATACACAGATTACAAATATCACCACCATTAAGCAGCTGCTGAGTCCAAAAACTCTGGAGAGGTGTGCTTAGTTTCGTCGCCTCTGATGTGGTCTCCTCAAAGTATGGTGAGCTTGTCTTCAGACTATATGGTCAGCTCCACAAGACCAGCCTCTATCCCAACGTCACTGGGATGTGATGTACCACCAGGCGCCCTCAAATACACTATTGGTGTGTTTCTGGAATGGTGAGGATCTCGGAATGATAGGACGATGTCACCTTCATAATTTGCTTTGCAGATCTGCAGTAGATGGCCATCCCACTGTGGAGACCCAGTCTGTGATTTCTCAGTATAGGGATCGGACCTGTAACCTGCATTTGCATAAACTTGGAGGATGATACTTTATAATGTAAGCCCAAATCTTTCGACCCTTGGAGGAAGCGCAGAAGATGCTTAACTCCGGTCTAATGGCCCTTTTTAGGTGCCTAACTATCTCTGGCTAATGAGTTTACTGCAACTGCTATATCGGGACACGTGCAGTTAGCCAGGAGTGCCTGATTGCACTTAGATAAGGGACTTCAGAACCAATTATATCCTCCCCTCTTCCAGCGATCGGAAGTGGTCTTTTAGTACATCCATAGAGTGTACTATCATAGGTGTACTTTGGATGACAATGGTCTTTGTAATTTCTCCAACGCACTTCCGGGCGTATGTAACAGGATTCTATTAAGATAATAAATCTGTAAGCCATGACTTAATTATTTTTGCCTAGGCCTTTCATTTCATGTTTAATAGTCAGGCTTGAACAGATATTTCGGTTTTCTCTTCAGGAGATCCAATGAGATTTAAGTTGTTTACAACTATGATCTCAAATCATGTCCTTTGCTTAGATGCAAAGGCAACCATTAGTGGGAATCATTGCTTTGTCAAGTGATTATCTTGATTGTATATTAGATGCAAAGGCAACCATCTATTAACATGCATATTAATAGTCATATGCTTATAGATTTACACGAAGTGACTTAGGACCCTTTCTATGTATCATATTCACTTGGTTTACAAGTTGGTTAATATGCTAATAGATATGTACCACATGGACATTTGTTGTTAGGCCAACTCATTAAGACTAAACCATGCCAAATTGATATCCAATGCCTGCTGATTAGTTCATGTTAAGACTAATTGATATACATGTAATATTACATTAAACTAAACTAATTGTTATTCAGAGTGCATGTAGATTAGTATTACTAACAAACAAAGTTATATTGGAAATGAATTATAACAAGCATAATGACATTGTTAATACCTCAATTTTGGAGAGACTGGAACTTAATTGAGGAAGTGGGGTAATTCATTTAATGTCGCATTAACAATGTCAGTTGCCGATTTAATTTAGACACAAATAATTCACTAATTTAAAATGCATGGAACCTATTATCGCAAGGCTTGGGGGGGAGAAAGGACGTGAGCTCGGGGATTGGGTTGCTCGGTGAACACGACGTGGCTCTCAACGGAGTCGCTCGCTGTCGCTCAAAGCGCAAACGGAGGGAGGAAGAAGACTGGCTTCGTGTTGTTCGCCGGAGGTGGGGAAACCACCGTCGAGGCTACCAACGCAGATGGTGCTACGGATGACGAAGATGGTGACGAAACTGCAGAGGATGGCGATCTTTGACATTGAGGCATTTCGTCAAACAGTTGGTGGTTGGGAAAATTCTGAGGTGCTCGGGTCCCTCGCGGAAGGGGGCAGAACAATAGAGGCTTGTCAGAGAAGAGATCGAGGGGCTGGGTGTTCTGCTGAGGTTGTCGCCGGCTGGAGGAGGGAGGCAAGGGGCTAGATCTGGGCGTGGCGCGATGATTTGGCAGGCAGGGCGGAGCGGTCGACGGCAGAGGATGATCGCCAGAGTTTGGGGTAGAGAGAGAGAGAGGTGGTCGGTAAGGGCTAGACGCGGAGTAGATCAGGATGGCAGGCGGCGGGAGCTGCGGCAACAGCTCGCGATGGCGAGCTCATTGGGGGAGGCGCCGCGGGTTCTAGGGGATGGCGGCGGTGCTCCTGGTGGCTCGACGGGCGGAGGTAGAGGCGTGCGATCGTTGGTGACGGCGGCAATCCGTCGGAGGGGAGAGAGTGGAAGGGGAGAGAGGAAAGAAAGGGCAAGAAGAAGGAAGGAGAAGAACAAGGGTGAAGATGATAATGATGTTGATTATTGTTGTTGTGTTGATGGAGGAAAAATGAGATGGAGATGGCTTTGCTGAGGATGTGTGTTCTCTGCTGAGCAGAAGATGAAGTTGGTGAGCGTTGAGAGTGCATCCTCTTGCTTCAATATTAATACTTAGAAGAAGAAGAGGAGCAACATTTGATCAGAGAGTAGGGAGGAGCGTTTAATAAATGGATTATTAAATTGGGTGGGGCTGTGCAATGTGTATGTGTTGTGTATAATGAAAGGGGGAGATAAAAACGTAGGCTATGGATTTGTCTCTTCCCTCTCTCTTCGTATATTAAGTGTGCGTGAGTGTGTAGAGTTCTATGAATGAAATTAAGGGTGTGTGTGTGTGTGTGGTGCTAATGTGTTGTGTTTTAGGTGAAATTTAGGTGAAATAGCACATGTCTTAAATTGTGTTAGGTGTAAATTAATTGCCATAAATTAAATAGGTTTAAAATTAGGTGAAGATGATAATTAGGGGTGTGTTGTGAATGGATAATACTAGAGTTGGTTAGGATCACGGCTATCTTATGGATAGACCCATATCTTCTATTTCCTATCTATGTACGCTCCTCTAAATGCTATAAATACAGAGCTGGGGGTTCCTTCCCCAGATGTTGATTCATAACACGTTATCAGCACGAGCCTCTAATTAAAATTTCCACACAAATCGATCGTTACGAAAGCGAAGAAAGGCGGGAGATCCATGCGCGCGATGTCAAGCTTCACCAAACGAGCGTCGTCATACGTGTAGGCTTCGTTCAACCGTCGCTATATCCGGAGGACGGATATAGAGGTAAATCTCGCTAAAAATGTCGTTTTTATCATACTTATGATCGTATTTTCCATAGATCTCGCAAGTTCGAAGTGGAATCTGGGCTAATCACCCAAAAATCATGTTTTTAACAGGTTTTCAAAATCTGTAAATAATAGAAAAAATAGGGTTTTTACCCTAACCTAGCCCCACTGGTGGCCTTGCCGGCGGCCGCTCCCCCACGTCCCTGCGCTCCCCCCACCTGAAGCAAGGGCGGTTGCCGTCGGCGCCAACCGTTCCCCCTCCCCCCAAAGGGAGGAGACGCTCTGTCCACCACCAGAATTCCCCCCCAAAGGGGCGCGCCGTCGTTCCCCCCCCCCCCCCAGGGGGGCGCGCTCAGGCCCCCGGAGTTTCCTCCCCAAAGGGGGGAGCCACCCCCCCCCCCCCCGAAGGGGGGCGGAACTCAGGCCACCGGTATCCCCCCCCCAAAGGGGGGCGGCGCTCAGGCCATCGGATCATCCCCCCGGAAGGGGGGGGTGGCGTTCGGGACGCCGCCGGTTAAACCTCCCTAGGGGGCCGCCGCCGCGTTTTGTGTCCCCCCTCCGGCGAGGGGGGCGCCTGCCCCTAGCCGTCGCACGGCGACAGTAGTTCGAGGGGCGGCGGCGGCTAGCCCTAGCCGCCACCCCTCAAACCCTAGTCCTACTGGGCCTGAAGCCCACATAACAAACAAACAAACAAACAAAATTAAGCCTTGCGGGCCTCGGGCCCGTAGGCCTATTTTTCAAAAAAAATTGGTATATTAAGACTGCGGGCCTGAAACCCGCAGCCACACTGCGGGCTTCAAGCCCGCAGGCCATTTTTTTCCCGAAAAAAGGGGGCTAAAATAAGCTTTAAAAGGCTTTTTTTGGCTGAAAATTGATTAAAAAGGGTATTTGGGGGCCTAAAAATTCATGAAAAATCATGATAAACTAGGGGACATTTATGGACATTCGGTGATCAATTAGGAATAATTTAAAAGGAAAACTTCTTCCTTTTTCACGAAGAACATGTTATATTTTGGGCTCTTTTTCAATCTTTTTGAATAAACCCAACTAGCACAACCCTTGCATTATATGATACCTTTGTAGGATCATAACTATATGCTTCGCATCATTTTTGGCTTCTTCTGTGGATAAACTATGTTTGGTTGTGCAAATATTAAAACTTAATAATTAGGAAAATCCTGCGACTGCTCTGCTGTTAGTTAGGTGTATGACGTTGTCCAGTGGTCCAATAATTATTAAGTAATTAAATCGTTTATCCTTTCTATGAATATAAATGACTATGATGCATGTGATAAAAATGTCTGATGAAAATGTCTGATGAAAATGTTTGATGAGCACAAATTTTTGCATGGATGGCTAATTGCGATTTGGATCGGTTATTTAAGTCCCACATTTTATTTCTTGTACTTTTCTTTTACTTTTGAGAGAAATTGTAGTGAGGAATTAATATAAATGTCCAAGACTGAAGACCACTTTCCATGGAGACGGAGGCCACAATTGAAGCTGAAGATCTTAAATGGGACCCACGGGGTTTCTAAAGTTGTAATTTCTTTTTTAAAACTTTCATTTGTGTAATATGGACAGTAATGGACTTTGGACTTTTATTTATGTGGGATTGGCCGATCCACGCAATTAGCTCTTCATATAAAAATTGCCTCTGCATGAAAATGTTAATTGTTTAAATTATTAATTCATGCAAATTTGTGCTCTGCAAAATAAAATGGCTAAAATCGCAAGTGTCGATTTCGAAGTGCTGGATGCATCAGGGAGAAACTATCTGAGCTGGCAGATCGATGTGAAGTTCCATCTGAGGGCTAAGTCCCTCATTTCTGCTATGACTAAGAATGAAAATGTAAGCGATATAGAAAAGGTGCAAGCCATTATCTATATTCGCCGCCATGTGGACAAGACCCTAAAGGCTAAATATCTTACGGTCGAAGATTCATTTGAGCTGTGGATTGCCCTTGAGGACAGGTATAAACATCAGAAAGATATTATACTACCAAGGGCACGATATGCGTGGGAGAACCTGAGACTGCAAGACTTTAAGTCCATAGCTGAGTACAACTCAGCTCTTTTTAGCATCACCTCATGCTTGAAGTTGTGTGGTGAAAAAGTCTCAGAAGATCGCATGCTGGAAAAGACGTACACGTCTTTTCATGAGAAAGATGTGATACTAATGCAGCAATACCGTGAACGAAAGTTCACCAAGTATTTTGAGTTGCTGTCATGTTTACTCATGGCTGAACAAAACAGAGAGCTTCTCCTTGACACTCACAACATGCGCCCACTGGCACTGTCCCCCTCCCAGAAGCTCACAATGCATCTTCTTCTAGAAAGAAGAGAGACAATAAACGAAAAGAAAGACCACAGAAAGGGGGACAAAACAAAAGGCCCAGGGGCCAAGTCCAGCAACAAAGAAATGAAGGAAGACAAAAGTTCACTTGGCGCAAAAATGACAACAAAAGAATGTTGCACCCCCACCCAAGAGGGAATGGGAAGACCAGTGCCATAGCTGTGGTATAAAAGGTCATTGGTCCAGAGTGTGCCGAACTCCGCGGCATCTCCAGGATTTGTATAAAGAAAACAAGAAAAATAAAGCTGAAACAAATCTAGTGACCTCTGATGCTGCAGTCAAGTTTCCAGCTTGCGACTTTGAAAATGAAGACATGCTTGATTAGCCTTCTATTTTTATCTTAGCTAATTGTTTTAAGAACATTTCATGTTATGAGAGCTTTTCGAGTTATGTAATTTGATTTTGAATGAAAATGTTTCTATGAAAATGTGCCAATATAATTCATCTTTTAATAGATGAATTGCTCTCATGACTGATTGGTAGATAATAAATAAACACATACGATCCTTCAATACAAAGCCCAATATCAGGGCCATATTGAAGGTTCTGGGAACGCAACACTGTTGCTCCCAAATGACACAAAAATAAAGGATGCACTAATCTCTCCGAATTTCAACCGAAACTTACTAAGTTTCAGGACATCTGCTTCAACGGAATCCATTTGAAAGCAGCAAATGTAAATGAAAAACAAATTACTGTATGTAATGTCTCAAGAAAAAGGAGTAAAATCCATACTTGAACGTTTTGAGAGCATTTCAACAGGCCTCTACCATAAAAAGATTCGGAGACAGAAAGCGGATTTAACGGAGCACCTGAAGTGCCGGACATCAGCCAAGGTTTTACTTTGGCATGATAGACTTGGCCACCCTAGATCAGTGATGATGCACCGTATCTTATCCTATGGGTATGACTTGAAGAACCAGAAGATTCTTCAGAAGTGAGAATTCCCTCGCATCCCTTGATATAAGGGAAAACAAATTATAAGGCCATCTCTATTAAAATCTAACAAAAGAATCTACACGCTTCCTCGAAAGAAAATAAGGAGAATGATGTTGACAAATCTACCCCCTGGTGGGCTATGCCGGTACTCTATGGTACTGATAAATGTATCCTCAAAATATTCGCATGTGTGTCTACTATCGACCCGCAACTTAGCTTTTCCAAAGCTATTGGCACAAATAATAATATTGCGGGCACATTTTCCAGACAATCAAATAAAGAAAATAAGTCTGGTTAATGTTGGAGAATTTACCTCCCGGTCATTTCAAGAGTACTGCCAGGCAACGGGAATAGAAATTGAACATCAAGTGCCGCATGTTCATACCCAAAATGGGTTGGCAGAGTCACTGATAAATAGACTCCAATGGGTTGCACGTCCATTGTTAATGATATCCCGATTGCCAGTGGATGCATGGGGACATGCAAATTCTGCATGCTGCATCGTAAATGAAAATAAGACCCTCTGGAGGTCAGAGTCTCCAATGCAACTTGCATATGGAATGCCACCAAACATTTCTCACTTGAGAATCTTCTGTCGTGCAGTTTAAATCTCCATCGCACCACTACAGAGGACAAAAATGGGTCCTCAACGTCGCCTAGATATCTATGTAGGGTTTGACTCACCCTCAATTATAAGATATCTAGAACCTCAAACGGGGGAGGCATTTAAGGCACATCTTGAAGACTGTGATTTTGATGAGACGAGTTTCCCCAAAATGGACCCAGATACTGGAAATCTGGTGCGAATCAAATTATAACATGGGATACAAAAAATTTGACCCACTATGATCCGGTAACAATACAATGTGAAGATGAGATCCTGAAGATCCTCCACATATAGAACACTGTTCACCAATTACCTGACTCATTTTCTGACAACCAGAAGATTGTCAGATCACACATCACTGCTGCAAATACTCTAGCCAGGATTGACATCTCCTTGAATGGATGCAATCCAACAGCAGCAGAAGTGACTGATCATCAACAGAAAAGAGGCAGACCACTAGGCTACATGGACAGAAATTTAAGAAAAAGAAAAATACCTGGACACCTTAAGACAATACTACCACAGTACAGTGAGCTCATGTCCACACCCTCACCCTTTCTGGAATCCACTGCAAAGGAACTACCAGGAAAAACTGAAATGAAAGTAAATGTTGTATGTACTGGGGAGGTGTTGGACAAAAATAACATAATTGTCGACAATGTATTCACGTATCATATTGCCATATACATCGCAAAAGCGATGATGTGTATAAAATATCGTTCCATACTCTGTTGCTAAAATGCAAACGTTGAGACTAGCCAAATGTGGAACGAGGCCATAAAAGACAAGCTGGAGTCACTTATGAAACGTGAAATGTTCAGACCTGAAGTCCAAACACCAAAAGGTGTCAAACCTGTGGGTAAAATAAGTATTGCACACATAAGAAAAATAAATACAAAATCCTATGCTATAAGGTATAACCTATAGCTCAAGGATTTTTCGCTGAATGAACAAATTAAAATGAGCATGACTCATAAATGATGCATCAGATTCCCTAAGTTATCAAATACGAATACCTTACAATTTGGCAAAGGAAATTTTGGATATGCTGTTATAGGGTGTTGTGACGGCATACCTTTATGGATATCTTGGTAAAGATAAATTCCACATTTCCTTAAATGCCTGAATAGACTTCGGGACGTCTATTCTATTGAAGAAAAACAATAAAAATAATAAATAATGTATAACCAAGAGAATCACTTGACAAATCAATGATTCCTAGTAAGAGTTGTCTTTGCATTAAAGCAGAGAACGAGATTTGAGATTATAGTTGTAAACAACTAAAATCTCATCGGATCTCCTGAAGAGAAAACCAAAACATCTGTTCAAGCCTGACTATTAAACATGAAATGAAAGACCTAGGCAAAAATAAATTAAATCATGGCTCACAGATTTATTATCTTAATAAATCCTGTTACATACGCCCAAAAGTGCGTTGGAGAAATTAAAAGGACCATTGTCATCTAAAGTACACTTATGGTAGTACACTCTATGGATGTAAAAAAGACCCCTTCCGATCGCTGGAAGAGGGCGAGGATATAATTGGTCCTAAAGTCCCTTATCTAAGTGCAATCAGGCACTTCTGGCTAACTGCATGCGTCCCGATATAGCAGTTGCAGTAAACTCATTAGCCAGAGATAGTTGGCACCTAAAAGGGCCATTAGACTGGAGTTAAGCCTTCTGCGCTTCCTACAAGGGTCGAAAGATTTGGTCTTACATCATAAAGTATCATCCTCTAAGTTTATGCAAATACAGGTTACAGGTCCGATCCCTATACTGAGAAATCACAGACTGGGTACCCACAGTGGGATGGCCATCTACTGCAGATCTGCAAAGCAAATTATGAAGGCAACATCATCCTATCATTTCGAGATCCTCACCACACCAATGGTGTATTTCAGGGCGCCTGGTAGTGCATCACATCCTAGTGACGACTGGGATAGAGGCTGATACTGTGGAGCTGACCACATAGTCTGAAGACCACATCAGAGGCGACGAAAGTTAGCACACCTCTCCAGAGTTTCTGGATTCAGCAGCTGTTTAATGGTGATAATATTTGTAATCTGTGTATATTTTTAGAATATTGTAAATAGGAGTGATGAGATAAGCCTAAGAGATCTGAAAGCCTAAGGGCTGTTACAGATCAGGGGGAGTTGAGGGAATTTGTACTCTTTTCCCTTAGCTATGGTTTTTCTCACAGGGTTTTCCATAGCCAAAGGTTTTAACGAGACAAATCATATCAACTCTGGATCCTAAAGTATCCACCCCTTTGTGACGCTCAGAATCCCGAAGTGTTCATGAGCAAAGTCGCATGTACAAATCAGGGGGAGTTAGAGAGCGTTAGTACTCTTTTTCCTTAACAATGGTTTCTCCCACATGGTTTTCCATAGCTAAAGGCTTTAACGAGGCAAACATCACCAACTCAGGATCCTGAAGTATCCACCCCAAGTGAGACTCCTACTACGCTCAGAATCCTGTAGTATTCATGAGCAGAGTCCACATTTATGGCTGGATAAGGGGGAGTGTTGTGAATGGATAATACCAGAGTTGGTTAGGATCACGGATATCTTATGGATAGGCCCATATCTTCTGTATCCTATTTATGTACGCTCCTCTATATGCTATAAATAAAGAGCTGTGGGTTCCTCCCCCAGATGATGATTCATAACAAGGTGAAGTTAATTAGTAAAAGTAAATGGTAATTAGTAAAGCAAATTAGTTAAAAGTAGTCAGTAAATATAAAAAAGTAATTAGTAAAGGTTATATAGTAAATGGTAAAAGTAATTACTAAATGTAATTAGTAATTTATAAAAGTGATTAGTAAAAGGTAGAAATGGAAGTCATAAAAATAACTAGTAATAGATAAAAATGGTTGGTAAAAGTAATTAGTAGTTAGGAATTGGTATTTTAATAATAGAAACATGAAATTACGTGTAGAGACATATACGGGCCGTCACATCCTACCCACCTTATAAAAATTCCGTCCTCGGAATTTAATAAAACCAAAAGAGAGGTGTAATGACAGCATGAATCAAATGAGTTTTCAGAATGTGCAATGACGGGGAGGATTCAGGGAGTGGAAATATGATGACCTTGCCGTTTTGGTTAGAAGCACGTGAATCGATGATGATGATAATCGAAAGGTGAATACGACGAGGAAATTAACTAGTGAATCAACAATGCAGGATATGCTCGTCGACATAGGAATATAATGTCGAAGATGGCTTAATGATCAAGGGAGAACTCCTTGGGTCAACTAAAGATTAGGAATCTTAGAACTAGGATTTTCTAATGAACTAGACAGGGATAAGGAATCCACGAATTGAGAATCAAGATTGTAATCTTATCTATGCTGTTTTTAGAGTATTTTGCACGACCTGCATGTGCCACCAAAAACCCTGTCACGCCCCGCTTCCCGGTTTTTTTGGGAGCGGGGGCGCAAGCGGGGCTGCAGTATGCTTAAGACAAAGAGGCAGAACTTTTTCTTTCGTACCACCTTGGCCTAAGCACACTAAGCGTATGGAGATAACTCGCAGGTCCTTGCATGCATCCTCAAAACAACACAAATAATCAATAATGTTATTACACTCCCAACGTCTCAAAAATATATTACAATAATAAAAGAAATGAAGAGGGGACCTTATGGCCCGTACAACACAGACCACATTAAGAAGATACAACAGACACTACATGGAGCTGAAACATAAAACTGGTTTCCTGGAAGAGTCCTGCCCCTAGTGGATCACGCTACGCTGGACCTAGGATCTGCAAAACTGCCCTCAGTACCTGACGGACATTGCATTAAGAAAATAATACAATGTCCATCAGTGAGGGGTACTCATGTAGGTTCCAAGCATCAATTTCATGTAAATAATTATAAAGTCTAGTAGCAGGATATGAAATTTTAACAACTTGAAATCATGGAAATTAATAAAAGCTAACAAGCGCGCAGGAGTAAACTAATCACAATAAGGATATGAATTGAATAGTATAAAAAAGGAATTTAATAACATTGATATGTACGCAGAGATAATCAAGCAATAGCATAATTTACTAGCAAGATAGCATGGTACGAAGGAAAAATTAGTAATTAATGGCATGATAAAAACATGTTACTAGGAAGCTTAATAAATGTTGACCTATGCTCAGAGATAAGCTAATTACGGCAATTGATGTCATTGAGTCATGGGACGATTAACACGTTTAAACATTTCTAAAAGTGTCAGATCAAAGAAATGTTAGAAACCTAGACTATTGCATTACTCATTGTCCGAGGGCACACTTTCTTTCATTTGTTCGGCGTCATCCTTACCTCAGGGGCGCTCACCCGGGTAACCACACCCCGCCTACACGTCTGAAGGCGGTGACACTAATCATTAACCCCACCCTCCGGTGTTGGAAGGTGGTGACACTAAGCACGATGGGATGACCCAATTACGTTATTGCCCTCGAGACATCGAGTTACTCCACCCGAAGTGTCTTATTCTAATTGTCATGTCAATGTTAACATCGAGGGTTGTAGTTGCATTCATTCGATATGGTGACGGAGTCACCCAATACATTCTTTCATTCATTGCATTACACTCTTTCAATAATGTGACTATGTCACCCAATCCATTTGCGTTCATTCAATAACAAGTTGTCACTTTAACATTTGCATGAACATTAAGCTATATTTATTGGAAACTTCAAATGTACAAGATATCCACTTACAAACCATCGTTATGATTTAACGTTTAATGGCATAAGCTACTAACATTAACCTAGCATTACCACAATTTTGAGCTATCATTTCACGTCATTAATTACTAAAAATAGGCTAGCATTAACATGGTTATTAGCAACTAAAGTCGCTTGTCATTAAGTTACTTTTAAACTAACATTATCATTAATCTTTAAGCTGGCAATACCATTAAGCTATCAACATTATGGATATTAGACTATCGACATTGTTAATTAAGCTAACATTTTATAACATAAGCTAATAACAACATGAAGCTAACATTATGAATATCTTTATTAAGCCACTAGCATGAACATGGTTACATGAGTAAGCTACTAAAAACAATCATGACAAAATTAATCATTTATGCGGCGCAAAGAACGTGTTAAACAAGTGCATTAATCGTGTTCATGTAAATGTAATACTATTGATGTTATATATTTTATCTAAAACACATTCAATGTAATTATATAAGATGTCTAACACAAATGGACAAGTACTAAACAGATCATTAAGTAGTATATGGTTAACATATACTAGGTGTTATGTAAACAAATAATTTAAATATTATGACACATTTAAATAGTAATTATCATGCAATATGTTAATGCTTAATGCTAGTTTAATGCCAGTTTGGCCATCTATTAACATGCATATTAATAGTTATATGCTTATAGATTTACACGAAGCGACTTGGGACCCTTTCTATGTATCATATTCACTTGGTTTACAAGTTGGTTAATATGTTAATAGATATGTACCACATGGACATTTGTTGTTAGGACAACTCATTAAGACTAAACCATGCCAAATTGATATCCAATGCCTGCTGATTAGTTCATGTTAAGACTAATTGATATACATGTAATATTACATTAAACTAAACTAATTGTTATTCAGAGTGCCTGTAGATTAGTATTGCTAACAAACAAAGTTATATTGGAAATGAATTATAACTAGCATAATGACATTGTTAATACCTCAATTTTGGGAAGACTGGAACTTAATTGAGGAAGTGGGGTAATTCATTTAATGTCGCATTAATAATGTCAGTTGCCGAGTTAATTTAGACATAAGTTTAACTCTAATAATTCACTAATTTAAGATGCATGGAACCTACTTTCGCATGGCTTGGGCGGGGGAGAAAGGACGTGAGCTCAGGGATTGGGTTGCTCAGTGAACACGGCATGGCTCTCAACGGAGTCGCTTGCCGTCGCTCAAAGCTCAAACGGAGGAAGAAGACCGGCTTCACGTTGTTCACCGGAGGTGGGGAAACCACCGTCGAGGCTACCAACGTAGATGGTGCTACGGATGACGAAGATGGTGACGAAACTGCAGAGGATGGCAATCTTTGACATTGGGGCATTTCGTCAAACAGTTGGTGGTTGGGAAAATTCTGAGGTGCTCGGGTCCCTTGCGGAAGGGGGCAAAACAATGGAGGCTTGTCAGAGAGGAGATCGAGGGGCTGGGTGTTCGGCTGGGGTTGTCGCCGGCCGGAGGAGGGAGTCAGGGGGGCGGATCTGGGCGTGGCACGGTGATCTGGCGGGTAGGGCGGAGCTGTCGACGGCAGAGGATGGTCGCCGGAGTTTGGGGTAGAGAGAGAGGTGGTCGGCAAGGGCTGGACGCGGAGTAGATCAGGATGGCGGGCGGCGGGAGCTGCGGCAACAGCTCGCGATGGCGAGCTCGTCGGGGGAGGCGCCGCGGGTTCTAGGGATGGCGGTGACGCTACTGGTGGCTCGACGGACGGAGGTAAAGGCGTGCGACCATTGGTGACGACGGCAGTCCACCGGAGGGGAGAAAGTGGAAGGGGGGAGAGGAAAGGAAGGGGAAGGAGAAGGAAGGAGAAGAACAAGGGTGAAGATGATACTGATGTTGATTGTTGTCGTTGGGTTGATGGAGTAAAAAAGAGATGGAGATGGCTTTGCTGAGGATGTGTGTTCTCTGCTGAGAAGAAGATGAAGTTGGTGAGGGATGAGAGTGCATCCTCTTGCTTCAATATTAATATTTAGAAGAAGAGGGGGAGCAAAATTTGATCAGAGAGTATGGAGGAGATAAAAACTGTTTAATAAATGGATTATTAAATTGGGGTGTGGCTGTGCAATGTGTGTGTGTGCTGTGTATAATGAAAGGGGGAGATAAAAACTTAGGCTATGGATTTGCCTCTTCCCTCTCCCTACGTGTGTTAAGTGTGTGTCAGTGTGTTGAGTGCTATGAATGAAATTAGGGGGGGAGAGAGAGAGGGGGAGAGAGAGAGAGAGAGAGAGAGAGAGAGAGAGAGTGTGTGTGTGTGTGTGTGTGTGTGTGTGTGTGGTGCTAACGTGTTGTGTTTTAGGTGAAATTTAGGTGAAATAGCATAGGTCTTAAATTGTGTTAGATGTAAATTAATTGCAATAAATTAAATATGTATAAAATTAGGTGAAGATGATAATTAGGGGTGAAGTTAATTAGTAAAAGTAAATGGTAATTAGTAAAGCAAATTAGTTAATAGTAGTTAGTAAATATAAAAAAGTAATTAATAAAGGTTATATAGTAAATGGTAAAAGTAATTACTAAATGTAATTAGTAATTGATAAAAGTGATTAGTAAAATTAGAAATGGAATTCATAAAAATAACTAGTAATAGATAAAAATGGTTGGTAAAAGTAATTAGTAGTTAGGAATTGGTATTTTAATAATAGAAACATGAAATTACGTGTAGAGACAGATACAGGCCGTCACATGCCCTTTTGTTCTGTCCCCCTTCTATGGTCTTTCTTTTCTTTTGTTGACCCTCTTCTTTTTGGAAAAAGAAGATGCATTGTGAGATTTTGGAAGGGCCAGTGCCAGAGGGGCGCATGTTGTGAGTGGTGAGGAGAAGCTCTCTGTTTTGTTCAACCATGAGTAAACATGACAACAGCTTAGAATACTTGGTGAATTTGCGTTCACGGTATTGCTGTATTAGAATCGCATCTTTCTCATGAAAAGACGTGTACGTCTTTTCCATCATGCGATCTTCTTAGACTTTTTCACCACACAACTTCAGGCGTGAGGTGATGCTAAAAAGGGCTGAGTTGTACTCAGCTATGGACTTAAAGTCCTGCAGTCTCATGTTCTCCCACTCATATCGTGCCCTTGGTAGTATAATATCTTTCTGATGTTTATATATATCCTTAAGAGCAGTCCATAGCTCAAGTGGATCTTCGACCGTAAGGTATTCAGTCTTTAGGGTCTTATCCACATGTCGACGAATATAGATGATGGCTTGCGCCTTTTCTATATCGCTTACATTTTCATTTTTAGTCATAGCAGAAATGAGGGACTTAGCCCGCATGTGAAAATTCACATCGAGCTGCCAGCTAAGATAATTTCTTCTTGATGCATCCAGCACTTCGAAATCGACACTTGTGATTTTGGCCATTTTATCTAACTAAGCACAAATTTGCATGAATTAATACATTATACAATAAACATTTTCATGCGGAGACAATTTTTAAATGAAGAGCTAATTGCGTGGATCGGACGGTCCCACATAAATAAAAAAGTCCAAAGTCCCATTACAGTCCATATTACACAAATGAAAGCTTAAAAGAAAAGAAATTACAACTTTGGAAACCCCGTGGGTCCCATATAAAATCTTCGGCTTCAAGTGTGGCCTCCGTCTCCATGGAAAATAGTCATTGGTCTTGGACATTACATTATTTCCTCACTACAATTTCTCTCAAAAAGAAAAGAAAAGTGCAGGAAAAGTAAAAGGTGGGACTTAAACAGCCGATCCAAGACCACAATCAGTCATTCATGCAAAAATTTGTGCTCATCAAAACATTTTCAGTAGACATTTACAGCGGACATTTTCATCACAGGCATCACATGCATCATATTCACAGAAGGATAAACAATTTGAATACTTAATAATTATTGGTCTACTGAGCAACGTCATACACCGTTGGGTTAGGTGACTAACGGCAGAGCGGTCGTGGGATCTTCCTAATTATCAAGTTAATATTGCACAATAGAATATCAGTTTATCCACAGAATAAGCCAATAAAAGTGATGCAGAGCATATAATTATGATCCTAAAAAGGCATCATATAATGCAAAAAGTTGTGTTTGTTGGGATTATTCAAAAGAGTTTGAAAAGAGTCCAAATTGACATGTTGTTCATGAAAAAGGAAGAAGTTTTCTTTTTATTCCCCAATTAAACCCCCAAAAATCCCCAAATGCGCCCCTAAAGTCCCATTTCATTCCCTTATTTTATCCTGATTTTTCTGTAATTTTTAGGCCCCAAAAAATATTTTAATTTGTATTTTAGCCCCTCCCCCTTTAAAATCTGTTCTTTTTTTCAAAGGAATTTCAGCCTGCAGGCCCGCGCCAATTTTTTGTTTGTTTCAGTTGGGCCCAAAAGGCCCAACTTGCAATTTGCGGGGGGTTGAGGGGCAGCGGCTAGGGTTTAGTCGCCACCGCTCTAGCAAAACATTGAGGGCACAGCCGCCCTCCCCGCTGCCGTGTGGGGAAGGAGGAGCGGCGGCCCCCTCCAGCGGCGAGGCGGAGGGAGGGTCGACAGGCGGCGCCCCCCGCTGCGAGGCCGAGGTTCGACGGGGACGGGGCGGCGCCCCCTTGCTTCAGGCCGGGGGGTCCGACAGGGACGGGGCGGCGCCCCCCTCGCTTCAGGCGGAGGGGGGTTCGAATACAGCGGCGCCCCCCTTCGCGTCTGGCGAAGGGGGTTGGATTCGGTGATGGTTATTGTTTAATTTCAGATTAAAAGCATGATAAAACATGATTTTTAGACGATAAAAATCGTCAATTTAGGCGATTAGCCTTATTTCCACTCCGATCTTGCGAGTTCTATAGAGAAAACGATCATGCGCATGATAAAAATTAGATTTTTAGATAGAAATACCTCTAGATCCATCCTCCGAATCTAGCGACGGTTGAAAAATGCTTATGTGTGGATGACGACGTTCGTTTGAGGTAGATGCCGCCGCGCACGTGGATCTCCCACATTTCCTTTGCTTTCGCAACCATCGGAATTTGTGTGGAATTTCTATTTAGACTCTCGTGCTGATAACGCGTTATGAATCAGCATCTTGGGAAGGAACCCACAACACTTTATTTATAGCATGAGGAGGAGCGTACAAAGATAAGATATAATAGATATGGTCTTTATCTATACGCTAAGACACAATCCTAACCAACTCATCAACATATCCATTCCCAACATTTATTGATTTCTTTTAATTACATCTACTAATTACTTTTTATCTTAGCTTAATTACCTGTATTACTTTAACCACCTCCCCAACCGCAGCCTATGTTTTACATGGCAAACAATTTAGTCAACACCCTTTACAAACCCATTAATTACCCCCCTTAATTACACTTATTATTAAATTACTATTATATAATACCCTCTCCTAACCCCATTCTCTCATCTCACTCACCCACACAGAGGCAGCAACTCACGGCCTCAACAAACCGCCGCTCTCCGGCGACGTCGCCGCCGCCAGAGCCCCCCCTCCGTCCAACTGCACCCTCGACGGCCTCCTCCCTGTACCACCGCGGCTTCAGCCACCATCCTCCGCTGTTGGCCTCACACTGACGAAGCCGATGCACCCCATCTCCACGTCCACCAACCCTCGCCACCCCGCAGCCCGTTGCCGCCGCCGTGGGCTGTCACCGTGCTCGCCGTCGCCCCCTCCGCCGCTTCGCCCCTCCCTTGCAGCGACTCCGCCACCACCACGTCACCGGACCCCCAGCTCGCTGAATCGCCCACGCAGGGCCCCACTGCCTCTCCCTCGCCAGCGCCGCCGAGAGCGTCGCCTTCGTCTGTCGTCGCTCTGCCCGAGATCTGCCTCCGCCGCTCGCTGCCATTGCCGTGCTCCTCGTCGATGTAAGAGAGAGAACGCGAGAGAGGGAATGAATATAATAGAGATGTGTGTGTGTGTGTGTGTGTGTGTGTGTGTGTGTGTGTGTACACACGTATATTTATACGTATATACATATATAATAATATATTATAATAGGTTATTATAAAAAATTGATATTAAATTATGTAGGTATCAGAAAAATACACGGGAAGCGCCAGAAAATACAGCGCGTCGCATAGAACACGTAGACACTGGAATCATCCTAAGCAAGAACTTAATTTGTTAATTATGAATTCTCAAAGTTATACGTAATTAATTCTAATTTGCTTTTAAAATACGTATCTCCTAATACTACGCGTATTTTCCAAATACAAACATATCGTCGTATTCTACTAATCGAGACGAACATTTTAACATATCATTTGAAATATTTGGACGTGTATATTTTTCTAAACAAATCGTTAAACACTTACGATAGTTAATTTCAAAAATTAGTTTTTAATTGATTTTAAATTTAGAAAATTGATTTTAAGTGTTTAAAAATTATAAAAAATACCTAGAAGCTTCAAAAAATGTTTTATTGTTAGATAAAAAAATTTCCTCATATCTAAACTATCTAAAATTTTAGAACGTATTTTGGCACCATTTCAAGCTATAATAAAATAAAAATGAGTGAGATAAATAGTTAGAAAATAGTGTAACATTTAACCAGTAATTTCCTATATTTGCAGGTATCGTATCTCGCACATGAGGACCCTTGGAAGCTCCAGATCCAGGCTCGGCTTATTACGACGATCCTCAAACCTGTAAGTCACCCTAATTCTTGCTTTAGAAATTTAGATAGTGTACTAGTATGAACTTAGGATATCATATATAGCCTCAGAACGGCTATTGACTTGAACATACGACATTGCCAACTAGAGACGTAATTAAATATGGAACTACTCAATTGCAGAACGGCTATTAACTTAAGCATACGACATTGCCAACGTAGAGACTTAAATAAATAGGTAACTACTCAACTGCATATTAATATAATCGATGGAGCAAAAGTTGATAATCGGCGTTCTTAATATCGGTTCTTCGAGCGGGTTGGAATCGCTTGTGTCGAAGTTTGGATCACCCTACAGGGATAGTGACCTGCTTGGCCACCCCTGACTAAGCTCGTTTGTGTGGATCAAAGCTAGAATTACAATTATCATCAGGTTGCACACATTGATTATAATACCTTTAAATGAGTTAGTTCAACCTTTCATCGCACGTAAACTCGTATTCACCATGTTAACTCCTTTGTCTCGTTCACCCTTGCCTACCATGTTCTGATGCTTATCACTTGAAAACTATGCAAGAACTTTTGATACACTTGTTGCACGATTGCTCACGTTTAAATAGTCACATCACCCGATGCATGCCATCTATGACTCAGTGAGTGCTAATGAATTATCTTGTGGAACATCTTGTTGAACATCTTGTTGAACATCCTGTAAGAAACATATACTTAATACACATGACATATCAATGGGGCTTGGGGTAACTCGTAGAGAGCGTGCAAGAGCTATGACCGGAGCCTTGTTAGCAATACGTAATACGGGAAATATTCGGGACGTGAATAAAACGTGTTTAATTCGATCAATTTCAAAAGACGTTTGGTCAAAAATTCGGTCAAATATGCGCAATACGGGAATAATACATAAACGGGTTAAATTGTGTTTAATCCATGAACCAAAATAAAAATGCGACTAAAAATACGAATACTGTCAAGATATCATTCATCCACATGAACTTAAAAATCAACGATATTAATATGAAATAAGAGTAAAATAAGTTCTATATCCATGATTTAAATTGTATTCATAGTTTTAACCAAAATGACATGATCATACTATTATATTACATGTAGCATGCACTAAACCAAAGTATGATCATTAAATCATAGTTCAAAATGATTTAAAAGTGCCCCTAAAATGCGTTTAAAACGCATAAAATGCGCAATACGGGAATAGAACGCGTTTTGTTCGTCAATCCTTAAAAATGCGCGTATTTTTCCGAATAATTCAAATGGACGGCCATTTAATACGGGAATCATTTTAGACGGGGTTTAAACGTAAAAAAACATAAAAATTCGCGTTTTTTACTAACAAGGGACCGGAGTCACCTCTCCTGTCAAGTCAAGTCCAGTTTTCAAAGGTATTATCCCGTCTAGTTTTCAAAAGTATTTTGTATGCAGACGCGCGTGATTAGCTCCCCGTTGCGAAAGAGGTTGACTTATGATTGCATACTACACTCTCCTACGTAAGTCACATAGTTTAGATAATTATTGCTAACACCACAATAACAAATTGATTAAATGTATGTCTTGTTCTGTACCTGCATGTTTACTATTGTTACAGCTCATGTCTGCTAGTCTTACTATTGCTATCCCATGGTTGCTCTTGTACGTTACTTGTTTTACGTGCACAGTCACTTTTACTTGTCACCCTTGCACGATCATCTTTAGTTACCTTTCATAACATGTTTCATGCTTCTGCACTACTTTTAATTTTATTGCTAGAATTGTTGTGAATTGACTACGGTTCCATCTTGGTGGCACCGCAGACGACACACAGGTTGACATAGAGGCTCCTAGGTCTGAGAAGCCAGAGTTCAACTAAGAGGCCACAGACTTTTTAGAGTCCGAGTTGCGATGTATTGCTCTATGTACTTCTTTTCTTTCATGTATCCTTATTGGAGCGCATTGTATCGTATGGATTGTAATAAATAGACACTATATGAGTATTTTGTACATCTCTACATCATGGCTATGTTGTTTTCACTGGTGATCTGTAGACCTGCGAATATATCAAATAAGTAATTGCCTCTGAAAGCGGATCGTTACATTTGGCAACGACAGTAGGCGACAATGAGGGGCGGCGACGACGGGTGACAAGTCACGAATTGCAAAAAAAATGAAACACGTGTTGGGTTTGAATAACCGAGATAAAATCCGGATCAGTTTCAATTTTGTCTTTAGACCCGGATTAAATACGGTTACGGGTCGGGGTCCCGTTTGACACCGCTAGGGTGAGTGACAAAATAAACTAGGGGAGAAAATCTTGAGAAAATTGGCTAATTAGCATGGGTCAACCCTCTCTTTTAACTTCTACCACCCAATTTAAAATCTTTGCTTGAATACCACACCCCCCTGCGAAAAGACTAAAATACCCCACATTAATTATTTTCAACATATACTAGTGTATATTAACGTATATTAACGTATACTAGTGTATGTTAACGTAAACTAAAATACCCCCCATTAATTATTTTCAACATATACTGGTGTATATTAACGTATATTAACGTATACTAGTGTATGTTAACGTAAACTAAAATACCCTCCATAAAATACCCAGGCCTGAATACGCCAACATATACTAGTGTATATTAACGTATACTAGTGTATATTAGTTTATGTTAACGTATCTTACCATTTTCTTTACCACATACTTATTAGTTCATTGTTCTTGCAGTTGGCTTTCATGAGAGTAACCCCTGAAGCCGCAGAGTTGGAAACGGACTAATACAAGAGTTTACAAGCATACCTTGATTACAGACCGGCTCATCAAGGATATCCAATGCTTACTGGAGGAGCAGATGATGATGAGAACGTCCCCGGGTTTCTTAACTTGACTTTGGCTTTGAAGAAGTTAGATAGTAAGATAGCCGTGTGCATCCAGAGGTTGGGAGATCGGCTGACCGTGTTGGAGGAGAGGGTGGCATGTTTAGAGAAGGACGGGCCAGATGCCAAAAGGATTGAGCTCAATGTTGCAAAGCGTGTGCGAGACATGAATTCCTATTAGTTCGGACTTGCTACGCATAAAATGGAGAAGCAATTAAGGGCTGAATTGAACCTCCCACCATCTGAAAATGAACCCCCTAAAGTGATTGAGCTCAATGATGCTGGAAAGTTTGTTGATGTTGAGGCGGATATTGGGCCATTTTCATACGAACTAATAAGTATGTGGTAAATAAATGCTAAGATACGTTAACATACACTAATATACATTAATATACGTTAATATACAATAGTATATGTCAAAAATAATTAATGGAGTGTATTTTAGTCTTTTCACAGGGGGTGTGGTATTCTAGCAAAGATTTTAACTTGGGTGGTAGAAGTTAAAAGAGAGGATTGACACATGCTAGTTAACCAATTTTCTCGAAAATCTTTTCACAAATATTAATTTCAAAGCAAATGAGTAGAAAAAGAATAAGCAAATAAATAAACGACATATAATTGTGGACATTTGGGTGGTGAGAGGGAGAATAGCTTTCTGATTCGGTGGGAATTTAATTTTGGGAGAAAAGGTAACAAATTTTGAACACGTCCATCGCTCATCTGCCACCTGCCCCCAACAAATCAAAAAAGGGGGGGGAACGTGCGATCACGAAACACAATTTCTGATCCCACCTCATCTCAATTTTTTTTACGCAAAATAAAACATTATAAAATAAATCGAAGAAGAAGGGGAAAGGGAAACCGTGAAAGCGATTTTCATGTTGACAGCTGTCTCCAAATAACTACTGTTATAATTGGACACAGAAGATGACATGATGGATGATGGTGATGAGGTGAGGTGTTGGCCTGAGCCCGGAGATGATCCCAATCATTCTTCGCATTTTCCTCCGTGATTTCATCCACTCGGTGATGGTGCTACCTACGCTTGGTATGTTTGAAAAGTAAATCTTAAATAGCGACCTCGTCTTTCTCAGTGTACTAACAAGAAAACATGATTAATCAGGGAAAAACCACATAACGAAAAGTTATTTAGTACGTAACAGGTCACAAAAGTCGCAAGATAAAACCAAAGAGTCCTGGGGGGAGACCCAAGCCGTCCTCATGACTAAAAAGCCCCTTAATTCTACGTCTAATGAACTTTCTACAAGACCGAACCATATCGGGTTTCGAACCGAATTTGGATTTCGGGTTGGATTTGGACGGGTTCTAAAAACAAACCCGACACACTGAACACCCGGGATGGCATAAGCCGATATCTTTGCTAGCATCATCATGATTCTTCCCTTCAACAAACCCCTCAATTCTCCATCGTCACCATCCAACGTCCATCTCATGCCTCAAAATATGTAATAAAAAAATGGAACACTGGAAATTTCAGCAACAAAACAAGTAGATGATGAGCTGTGTAGTTCAAGTTGGAACATCCAACAATTATCAAGGTCCCCAATGCCCTGGTCTGCTTCCAATCAAATCACCCCCCTCATCATCCATTATCACTCCTCTCTCTCTCTCTCATAGTACCAACAAAAACACCCTGTCCCTTGGTCCCTAACACGTGAACGCAATTCCTCTCCTCATCTCAATCTCCGATAATTCATGCAGGTTGGATCACAAGAACCACCCAATACCACCAACAGTCACAGAATCTCATTCTCCAGAACCGAAAAAAAAACTGTCCCCACGACTGCAAAAAAGCCATGTCCACTGCCTAATCTGCCCAACTGCTTCCCACTCTCTCCACTCTCTGTGGTTGAGGTGTTCTTCCTACATCGACATCGATTTTAACTGAACATGCACACCATTTTGAATTAGATGGAACGGTGTCCAGCTAAATATTATTCCACAGAAATTTTCATGTACAAAACGTAGATGGCAAACATATGTCAATGGTTGCAAAGAAATCACTGCAAAATTCTACGCCAGATACAGCAAATAAAACCAACAGGATCTTGTTATTATTATTATTATTATTATTAACTATTATTAATCTAAGAAACCCAAGGTCGAAAGCACTAGACCAAAATAGTTACCAAAAAACAAGGGATAAAAAAGAAACAATCTCATTCTATGTTATGAGATCTCCGGGGGACGAGACACAATTGAGTTCACGGCCATTTACATAAAACCCAACAAAGGGAACAAAGATGATAAGCAACCATACCATAACATGACGCTTCCTATCTACATGCTTGAAAGGTAGAGGGGGAAAAGGTTTATACCATCGAAGATTATTCCAGGGAAGTGCTCAACTTCATCAGCGGCCATCGGCGGATGTGAAAGAGTCCGCGAATCCAGCTGGTCTTGCGGGGATGCTGCCCTTGCTATCATCTAGACTTATGGAACCCGTACTCGCCCCATCAGCAGCTTGCCACCCTTTCACCATCTGCAGGAGGGGTTGGCCTAAATCTATGCCCATTGATTCATCCAAGTCATCCTTCACAGGCTTCCATTTCTCGACAAGAGGAGCCAGCACATTCACCGCATGGCCCATCTCAGGCCTTTGGTGAGGCTCTCTTGCTGTGCAGTGGCCTGCAAGCTCCGCCACGACGCAAATCTCCTCAAAGGTTTCGTCTGATACGTCCAGCGATTTGTCAATTGCATTCCGGAGTCTCTCTTTGTTGGATTTAATGTGATAAAACCATGTGGCCAGGTGACGGGTTTCTTCAGGTCGGTCCTCATCAAGCGCAGTCATGCCAGTCAGTAGTTCTATCAGCACAACCCCAAAACTGAAAACATCCACTTTTGTTGTAACCTTTCCCGTAACTGGGTTCAACCAAAAAAAAACCCGCATCAAAACTAGATCCATTGCCAAAGGACAAATTTAAGGTAACAAAATAATAATTAAAAGAAACTACATAACTACCTTAATACATGATGATAAGAAGGAAACAAATAACAACCACAGGAAATTGTATATCTTTGTAAATGCACGATGACAATCAGGTATAACTATCACAAAACATACCAAGGGCATAGTAATATGCGTAGCTAGCTTTTTATAGATACTCAGATGTTGGCTGTTCAGTGTTGACCATAACGGCATCTTACAAACATAGTGAGTGATAAAGACTAGACCAATAAGTCTCTTGGTTTGTTTTGTGGGGATAGTTCGAGCCCTGGAAGAGGCAGCAAGTGCATACGAAATCTATGGGAGGTGACTGCTCCCTCTCTTAGGTCAAAGTTTCCATCGATGATGCACTATTGAAAATTTGAAATGGCATACCATCTATATGGATATCCTGATATATTAACATTTTAACACTGTAACAAAATTGGAGTACCAGTACATGTGGATACATTTATGGATTGGTTTATCTTTGTGAACAATGAAATCATATCAGTTTATAAAAGACATTTTTCAACAAGGAAACATACCAGCATATTCTGGAGCGAGATATCCAAAGGTGCCAGCAAGTCTGGTCGCAACAGAGTATTTCCCGTCAGGTGCAAGTTTAACAAGTCCAAAGTCTGAAACCTTCGCCCGATAATCATCATCAAGGAGTATATTTGAAGATTTGAGGTCTCTGTGGATGAAGGATTGATGGGCCAAGCTATGGAGATATTCCATGGCCCGAGCAACATCTAATGATATGTTAAGCCTTCTCTTCCAAGACAGAGGATCCATATTCAGTTCTTTCCAGTGGAACAGATGTCTACTCAATGCGCCCTTTGGCATATACTCGTAAACCAGAAGTCTCTCGTTGCCTTCAGCAGAAAAGCCCAATAGTGACACCAAATTACGGTGACGGACCTTTGATAGCACTGCAATTTCAGCATGGAATTCATCGAATGCTTTGTTACTCAACACGCCTGACTCCATTCTCTTGACTGCAATTTGTGTCCCATCATGCAACTCTCCCTTGTAAACAACGCCAAACCCACCACGGCCAAGTTCCTGCTCTGCTGAGAAATTCTTTGTCACATTACGGAGAATTTGAACTGATACTACTAGATTTCCTGATTCAATGATATGCGTATCACTTGAACCACCACTGGTACTAGCCAGGAAATCACTGGAAGTAACACTGTTGTCTGCATTATTTGCCACAACAATTTTAACCATATTCTCAGGATCTGAGGAGTCTCTGGGGTGGATGACAATAGAGCTTGGTGCAGGAAAAGTGCCCCTTTTAACTTTCCGGCGACAGTATAGAAATAGAACTACTGACAAAATAAGCAATACACCGATAACAATTGCCACAACAATTATAATGAGTTTGGATTTGCTTGTCCCTTTAGTGGCATCGCCTGAAGTAGATCCACCACCATTAGTTGGTGTGGCATTAGTTGGTGTGGCAGGAGTACTCCCCGGTGGGGAGTTTGCTGAGTTTGCTGGTGGAGCTTTTGGCGGAGCGGAAGGGTCCAACTGCGGATTTCCATTAACAAGTACTTTTACAGCACCACTGAATTTTGGGACAGGAGGCTCGATATCATTATCAGCAACATTCAACAATTTCAACGATGGCAAAGTTGTCAAATTATCGGGAATCTTGCCATTTAAACTGTTTCCTCCAAGTATAATTTCAACAAGGGAATCTATTGCCCCAAGAGAGGGGCTAATTGTGCCATTTAATTTGCGATTTTGAAGATTAATGCGATAAACCTTGTTATTTGAGCAAGAAATCCCTATGAAATTACAAGGATCATTACCAGACCATGAATTTGTGAGCAGCACAGGGTAGTTCACATGATCAAGGAAATTCAATAGCGCCATAACTTCAGGTGAGCAAGGCTCCCCAGGCGTTGACTGGCAAAATGAATTGGGAAGATATGTGAATTTGAAGGGTACCTTTGGTATTGGGCCCATTAGCTTGTTGTTCTGCAATTGCAATACTTCAAGCTCTGTAAGTGCTGTCAAATTTTCCGGAATGAGCCCAACAAGCTGATTGTCGTTAAGCAAAACTTGTTTCAACGAAGTGCATGCCCCGATAGTGGCGGGAATTGGGCCAGTGAATGCATTTCCATGCAGCCATAGGAGGGTTAGCTGAGTCATCGAAGCAATTATATCCATAGTGCCACTCAGCCCTGATCCAAACTGATTGTTAAGCTTCAAGATTTTCAACTGCAATCCAGAATAACTTGGCGGAATCTCCCCAGAAAGCTTGTTGTATGCCATCTCAAGAACCATCAAAGAACTCATGTCTCCCAAGAAGTCTGGCAAAGGGCCGACAAGATTACATTCCGACAGAGACAAATTGGTCAGCTGCGCTGAATCCTTTAGATCTGATGGTAACGCCCAACCAGTGCTCTGATTCAAAGGATTTCTCTCCAAGGAAATGACCTGCAAACTAGTAAGGCTGTTGAAGAAGTCTAATGGGATGGTGTCAAAATTATTACTACCCAGGTAGGCATATTGAAGTTTGGACAATCCAGCAAGTGACGGCAGACTTCCTGAGAGATTATTGTTTTGAAGGCCGATATTGGTCAACTCGGTGAGCTTGTTTAAGTCTTCAGGGAGAGTGCCCCTCAACTTTAGATTTTTGGTTTGGATTTGTTGTATCCGAGGACCACCACAGAAGATATATTTCCACCTATTACCACAGGGATCATCGTCTGTTGAAGGCCAACCAAGAACATCAGGATTATCCAATCCTTTCAGAAATTTTTGGAGGATGGCAAAATCATTGGGGTCTGTTTTACCCCAAACGGTCGAAGTGAGATGCAAGAGAGCTGATATGAGAAGAACAATCTTGATCCTTGCCATTGCTAATCCTTCATCCATTCAAAACAAACATAAGCAGGCAGAAGAGAGACTGATGTCGGAACCATCACCTATCTGAACAGAAAGTCTTCACCCAAATACGTCATATAATATCAACCATTCAGATCTTCCAGCTCCACAAACAGTTCTCGGGAAAGCCTAAGAACAGTTGGAACAAAAAGCAGAAAGAAGATCCTTCAAATTCGTAGGCTATCTCTGCAAAGGTCAGATTAATTGCATTAACTTATTTATCATTCAGATGTAACATATAGGCTACACTATATCAAAACCACAGAAAAGAGAAACACTAAGATCCAAATGAATAGAAGCCTGTGACATTATCAATGTGAAACTTTGGTTAGCTTGGGGGAAAATTTGCATAAGGAAGATCGCGACTACACAAAAAAAAGAGGAAAAGCTGATAGATATTCCAATTGAATAAGATCTTACAAAACCTTTTTCAGATTTGTACTACTGAAAGAGGAGCAAGAAGCATAACCAACATCATTAAAAAAATCAAAAGCACCAGACTTAGACCACAAAGAAGAAAGCTTTCCTCTGGACTTCACTGTGCATACCAACAAACAATTATCAAATTTCTTAACCTTTACATTTCTTAGAACATAAATCATTTGGACTCTTTAACATAGGGGACATATCATTAAGCTCAAGAAGTAAAGCCAGTCGACCGCATTCAATGGAAAGCTCCCCTCATATCATTCTTTTAGACCAGTTTACAGATGAAGTCACCTAAATCCCCCATAATATTTTGGGCACAAGCATCATAGATCTACGAAAATCCAAAAAATAATCATTAAAACGAGGGCAAGCTTCCTGTGGAGTACCATGGCAATTCATATAAAAGAAGAGGAAAAATCCACAAAAAAACTCATTCTTAGAATAAAGAATTGATTGCTGGTTCAAAATGTAACACAATTGAAAAAACAAACAAACATGTACAAAGAGATGTGAAAAGTAAAGGGAAAAAAAGAAAAATTAACTACAGATGTCCTCATCTCCACTTAGGGGGAAAAGCTCAGGGCAAATCCATTTACATTACATACGAGCCTCTTAGAATAAGACATTTTAAACACAACCCAGATCTCCGCAATCTACAGAATCAACTTTGAACCAAAAAAAGGTGAGAGCTTTCTTTAGACTCCAACGACCATCCCTTCGAAAACCCCGCATCCAATCCCTTCACACTCAAAAATTTCTATAATATAAAATCTCTCTCTCTAAAACTTAAAAAAATGGCATAATTTAAAGCCAATCTTCTAAAGAAACCACTAAGGAAAGGGGGAAACGCTTCGAATAATCTCTCTAAACTCGATTTAAACGAACCCACTTAGCTTTTGAAAATTTTAACAAAAACCCAGATCGAAAAAGACCTAAAGAATCGGCCGTGGACGATAACGGAGAAATCTTGCCCACAATTCTAATGGCTATTCCTACAACAACAAAAAACACGATCTCATATCAAAAATCCAATTTTTGAGCTTTTTTTTAAAAGAAACAAATCACAGCGCAAAAAATATAACATTGTTGATGCATTGATGGATTAGAATTAGAATACCTCGTAGAAGAGAAGCATTGTTCTGTTGAAGAGGAAAGCAGCATCCACAGAGAGAGAGAGAGAGGAGAGAGATGAGTTTTTTTTCTCTGCTTTAATGCAAAAATATATATAGTAGCATATTATTGTCTTTTTAATTTGTAATATATATTTTTAAACTTTTTCCTCTTTCGTGGTGCTAATACGTGGAAGGTACTATTCCTGCAATTCCTGTATATATTCTTTTTTTTTGTGTGGAAATTATATTAAAATCCATCAGAGATTACAAATTTGCAGATTATTCTTATGTCCCCTGAAATAATAAATTGTAAATCAGAGGGCATTTGCTGAAAATTGTTTAGTACCATAATTCAAATATTTAGTTAGCAAAGACCATTTGCATGTTGGATGAAAAGTGTTGTTTTCTAAATGTTTTTCTAATATATACATCCTTTAAATCTTACATATTTCTATGAACACATGTAAACATTTTTTACCACAATATTCACATCGCACATTTTAAAAATGAGAGGCAAAAATGATCATTTATTAATCATGTAGATCATCAAACTACTTATATGTACAACAAACAATTTCAGAATAAGTATGAGGCTCCGTTTAATTGATATTGATATTTATCTTAATTACTAGTTTGGTATTTGTTAATGGTTGAAAAGGCCAAAAAACGAAAATTTGTTCTTATAGAAATATTTTGAAGCAATAAGTAATCATTAATATATGCTTAAATAGAAACCTAATAAGTGACTACTTACTTAATTTAAGAACTAACTATGGAAATTTATCAATGACATTAAAGATTACAATATAGAAAGTTTTATAGTGCTACGATCTTGATAATATGCATATGCCAAAAGGAATAAATTTCTAATTATCAAAATTAGATGCAAGTACTTCTAAGGAAATTCGAGTGTGCCAAGGATACGGTCGTGGCCCCT
>JAULAV010002130.1:0-10793 GCA_030789695.1 Scilla litardierei | reverse complement strand
GTCAACCAACGTTCTTAGACCGACTAACGATAAACAGTAACTCCTGAGAAATTTAGAAAGCTAACTAGTCGGTCCAAGAAGGATTGCCGACCGACTGGATCGTCATCTAGTCGGTCGGTGGACCTTCTTACACCGGCTAATGAGCACAGAAAAGTACCGATACGGAGCGCGAGGCCCCGGGATCGATTCCTAAGACTCCTAGGCTTGATCTAACAGTTAGATACGACCGTTATGAAGTCCGTCACGAGTGACATACTTCGAAATCGACAATCCTAAGGAAGAAGTGAGAAAATACGACGAATCGATCAAAAATGAAATCTACGGAGACAAAAACCACACCAGAGGAGAAAATCCATCAAAACATATATTATATTATATTAAATCCAGATTCATGAAAAGCAGTCGTTACAAACACCCTTGCACTGAGGGTGTAAGGGTGTGCATTACCCTTTTTTGGGGGTGTGCATCCTTGTAGAACAACAGTAGCCGTGATGACGATATCATCATCATGCGGTAGTTCAGATCTTCATCCGAGAAGGAGATAGTCAACATAGAATCTCTGGAGCGCTTTTGCCCCCACAGACACTGTCATCAACCTTCCGACGAAGGAGCTTTGGAGGGAGGTTGATAGCTCTGGGTGCGGGGGACCTCCCATTATCATGTTGATGAGACCGATCCTGGGAGGTCTCTGGATGGGTGAGTCGACATGGTCGAGCGATTTGTCGATCGGGATGTCGACTCGTGGTTTCTCACAGACGACACCAAACTGTTAAGGACAAAATTGACCGAGACAGTTGTCAAGCTGATGTAGACTCTTGGTGCTGAGTCGGAGCCTCGTCAGCAAATGGAGTCGGACCATCGGTTGGAAGAACCGGGGTCAGGTGATGGTAGTTGATGATCGTGTGATGCTAGATCGACCTTCAAGCAACTGATGCGTGGATTGTTCGAGGCTAGGAATCTCGATGACGACCTTCGACACTGGATGATGATCGTCGATATGTACCACATGGACACGTTAGGGGGGTCGGATCTGGGTTCTGACCCAAATCCCATCCGATGCTTAAGTTAGTATAGGAACTTAAGGTAGAGACAGAGCTTGGTGCAACTGAGATCGACCCACGAAGGTTCGTCTCAGGACTGGCGGCGCAAGCTCTATAGTGTAAGAAATATCAGCTGAGAAAGGAGAGTTCTATGTCTTAGACCTCGTACCTTGGAATTGGAACCCCTTTACCTTCATCCTTTGGTTTATTTGTAGGTAGTTGTCCTTTGATTGTGTGTAATCGTCCCTCATTGATTCGGGCACGATCTTCTCCGGGATTCGAGATAACGGATGCCCATTTACTCGGCCCCATTAACTTTCTCCTGCATGTTAGCGTCAGCCCAACGGGTCGGACGACCCATTCATCTGACTCAACGGTACCCTGCCATGAGCAGGGGGGTATCGGGTTGTAGAAGCCAAATGGGTCGGGTATGTGGATACTCCAGCTGGATTCGTACTCGTGCACTAACATATCCGAATCTGATTGCAAATATTAAAACCATTCAAATTCATTTTCGGTTTCGGGTATAAAAACGTAAACCAATTTAAATTCAAATAGGAAACTGCATTCGAATCAAAATCAGAAACCGCATTCGAAATTAGGTTCAGTTTCAGGTGTTAAAAGGTCAACCAATTTGAATCGGAATCGAAAATCGGAATATTTCAAAAACTGAAATTGGTCCTTGTTGACGGATGGGTTCCGGCCAACAGTAAAATTTGCTGACTTGGTCATCCCTGATGAGATGGACCCTTATCAGCTATAGGGTGGGACCCATGGTTGATGAAACATGGGTCCTAGAGTGCGAAGCGTCGAGCTACTGTGCTGGAATTCGACCTATCTCATGGTCGTAAATGATGACCCCTCAACATTCACATTGGGTCGAACATCGATTGATCTGCAATACAGACACTCGTTAGGAGGGTCGGATCTGGATTCCGACCCAAATCCACTCTGGTGCTTAAGTTAGTATCGACTTAAGTTGGCCCGGGGCAGTCAAGATCGACCCAAAAGAGATCCCCTTGATCCTCTCATACTGAGCTTTTTGAGGAAGAAATATAAGAGTGGAAAATAAGAGAATGATATTGTCAGAGTACTTAGTATTTAGTACCTCTCGAGTGTCCCCCTACTGTTAGAGTTTTCTCTATTTATAAGTATTGGTGTCTTCTCAGTACCATTGGCGAATAACGTCTCCCCCATTATGGCAGCATGATCATCCCTGAAGGATATGCATCACCGTTAACCACTCATCCCGCCATTAGTGAGCCCATAATTAACCATCTCCTTAAGTTTCGGAAGCTCAACGGGCAAATTATGCCTGGGCTTTGACCAAATAGACGATTAATCTATGACGTGGGCTTCTCGGGCTTGATGGGCTATAGCTTCACCTTTGTGGGCTTTGTCAGCTAATTTGAAATATGTACATTCTCCTTTGGGGCTGGCCCAATGATGTAACAGTCCTGAAGATCACCGATTCCGAATCCGACGAGTCAGTATAGGCCTAAACCCATAATAAAAGCCACGAGTCATTCAAAGCCAGACCTCCACCGCCAAACATGTTTGACTTAAATCTTGTGCTATCTAGCCTACATAACATATTTAAACAATGAAAACTATACATCTTCTACCGATGTGGGACTAAAGAATGAGGACTGCTCATTTCTCCGCCCAACCAACAACGACTCAACACAGCGCCTCACATTCGCCTTCATCCGCTCCCTCGTCTGTGCTTATAATTACGTGCTCATTCCACACTCAAATCGTGAGATATTTCTCAATTTAATATCGGTTTGATTATATATATATGGTATTGAGAAATATCTCGCTGGCCATTGATTGAATAGCAATCAATGGCCAATTTGGCCGGACCCTTCTCTGATCTTCACCTCTTCCTCTTATCTCTCCAATGGCTCCTCAGTCCCCCCATCCACCGATCAATCAAACAATCTCAAGATCGCCAGCCTCTCCAAGCTCAGCAGCAATCTCAAGTGCTTCCTCATCGACTCCGATTTCGACTACACCGACGTTGACATCGTTGTTGAGTGCGTCAACGTCGACATCCACCGATGCATTTTGGCGGCAAGAAGCAAGTTTTTTCGAGATATTTTTGTGAGGGGGATAATAAGAATGAGGGCAAAAAGCCATTGGTTGAATGAGCTGCTGTCGAGCAGTGGGAGAGTTGGGAGAGAAGTGTTCCGAATATTTTAGGGGTATTTGTAAACTGGGATGCTGAAACAGTCACAGTTGGAAGCAACGATCTAGGATCTTTAGTTTGATGATGACAAACGTGTGTTGCTATTCAACGTGTGTGCTAAGTGTGTTTCAGTGATGTCAAGGACGTAATTCTTCAAAGTGATGACTAAGTCAATTGTTGGAGGAAGTGATATACGCCTAACAAAGAGGACTTGGTCAATATGGGAGAGAGATGAGGAGAGATCAATTCAAATTTTTTTGATTGACTCTTATCAATTTGTGATGATATCAAATCCCTATTTCAAGATTCAAATCCTAGACCAATTCATATTCAAATCCAAAAGATAAGTCCATCCTATCTGAAAGGGGACTTCAACTTGCCGACCTAAGCCAACCCTACTCCTATATAAACCAGGCTTCAACAAGGAAATATAGTGCGGCCAACCAAAAATCAACCCTAGCCTAGCCAATTAGCCGCAAGCAAGCAAAACAATTTTCATATCTTTTCCTTGCCACAAAAATACCCTAGGCTGCGGAAACACAAAGAAAAAAAGAAAACTCTAGTGCAAAAGGAGGCGGCCAAAAAGAGAACATCAACGTCGACTAAGCTCCCGTGCTAACGTGGTTCTCTTAGCCGTGCTCTTGCAACTTGCTGCTGTTTTTCATATCGTCGACGACTTCCTTGCTTGTGTGAAGAGTTCCTGTTCGTCGTGCACTTGCGTCAAGCCACCATCCGATTGCCGTCGACCTCGTCATGATGCCATTCAAGAGTGTTGTAAAGGAGAGGTGCTAAGAACGTCGCTTCCTTGGAGAGATTGCATCCAAGGCTCAGTCGCTACGAGAGATCAACCCCAAGGAGTCCTCGCTGCTGTGGTTGGTTGCCGTTCAACTTCATCTCACTGCCATCGTCATTCATCTGCATGCCCTAGCACCGTAGGAGGAACTAGATGTCACCATCCTCAAGCCTCCGACCATCTCCGAGCTGACGTGAAGAAGATCATCCTGCCTTGAACTTGTTGTTGCCGTTGAAGATCTCGCTACCGTGACTACTTGCTGTCGAGGAGAAGAGCCTGCTGCTACAGACGTCGCGTCCGACTCGCTGCCGTGTTCTTCTTCTCGCAGCCAACGTCAACAAGTCTCTAGCTACCGTGGTGGAGAGCCCCGTCGTTGGAGTAGACATTATCAAAGTCGCTGATCACGAAGCCCACGCAAATCCGAGTCGCCGTCGACGAGAGGAGCAGTCGGAGATCGCAAAGCCCAGGCGAACGTGGGTTAGGGTTGCATGAAAACGAAAAGAAACAGAATTGCTGACATGGATTATTTTTTAAGGATTACTTTGTGATGGGAATTGAATTCCACTGCAAGTGATTTTGATGATGAGCACACCAAATGAAGCTTAGTGTACTAACTACACTACAATTAAGTGTGCAGAATATGCGAAGCTTTACTCATACTCAAAGAAGCACAAATCTACGCTCAAAGACAAGGACGAACGTGGCTAAGATCAAATGATGAAGCTCAAAGCTCAAATAGAACAAGAAGCTCAAGTGAAGCTCGCATTTACTTCATCAAACTGATCAAGCTTCCGAAGACGTGTCCTAGTCTATAGTGAGTGTGTTGTGTCTTTTTAGGGTATTGTTAAAGCCAAACCATATAGACAAACACACACAAACAAACGATTTGAAAATGTTTTTGAATATCTTTTAAATCATCTTCAAAAATGTTTTTGAGAGCTTTCTCTAGTCGTCTTATAAATTCCGTAGTGAAACTCCACACACCCTGGAGTTAGCTACTTGTCTGACTAGCTGTGTCGCAGGAAAAACTCCTCTGGGAGTCGACTACCAAAGGTAGGGAGTCGACTACCAGCTGAGAATCAAGATTTCCTGAAACACACTGGGAGTCGACTACCACTCCTAGGGAGTCGACTACCAATTATCAAAGTTTGATGTTTTGACTTGAATTTTGAAATATCGTTGAGCGATTTTCTCCATGATTTTTGGGTCAAAAGTCAAAGTATTTTGAATTTCGAATTCTCAGATTTGTCCTATAAATATATGACCATTTTCATTGAGAAAAACAACAACAACTATTGAATTCAAATTCTCTCGTGCAAACGCTCTAAAATTCTAAGCTCTCATTCTTTCTTTAGCCAATTCTATTTTATTTGTGATCTTGCAAATTCTGTTATTATTTTTAAAGATCATACTCTCGTTTTATTGGCTAACTGTTTTTCAAATCCGTATTACTTTTCTCTTGATTTTTTTGTTTAAAGGATTTTTGAAAAACATTAGATCTAGATTACAAAGAATTCATTCGTATCTTTGTGTGATCTAGAATCTCATTCTATCAAGCCACTACACGCAATTTTGTCTATCATTGTTTGGCTATAGAATCTGGGTGTAAAACCAATCTCCACCAATTTATTGTGGTGAATTGGATATCTATTTTATTGTGTTGTTGTTGGAACACTAGACAAGTCTAGGTGTTGCCAGTTGGAAATCTTGGTCAAGACTAGGTCGTTGGAAATCCTAACGAGTGGAGTTAGGTACTTGTATTTGCCAAGGCAGATAGTGGAAAATCTCGTACCGGATTGGTCGGGGACTGGACGTACCCAAGAGTTGTGGGGAATCAGGATAAAAATCCTTGTATCTGCGATTGCGTATCTGTGTTTGTTTATCTTTGCTCTTACTTTATTATTCGCTAATTGTTATTCATCTATTGCAAAGATCAACTTACTTTTATCCGCTGTGAATATAATATTTGTATTACTTGCAATCTTATCTGTGCTTATAAATACTCTGGGAGTCGACTACTGTTCATAGGGAGTCGACTACCTGCTGTGAAATTACTCTGTGAATTTTAAGATTATTTTGTTGATTAAGAACCAAGTGTAGATCGATCTACTTGGTTTCTTAGGCAACATTAGAAGGACGTTTATTAACAATCGAAAAAGTTTACTATTTGCACAACACTATTCAACCCCCCCTTCTAGTGTTGTTTGCCATCCACAGGATCCAACACTTGGTATCAGAGCAAGGCTACAAAGGTGATGGCGTCAACATCTTTTCACTTTGAAGGACTGAGTACCATGCGACCACCACTGTTCAAGGGAACCAACTACGCTAGCTGGAAGATCCGAATGAAGGCTCACCTAGAGTCATTAGACATTGAAGCTTGGACAGTTACTAAAGTCCCGTACATCGCACCTACCGACGTTGAGTTTGGGAAATGGTCTGTAGACGACAAGAAGAGAGCTAATCTCAATGCAAAAGCAATGAATGCACTATTTTGCGTCGTTACAGGAAATGAGTTCAATCGAGTCTCCCAATGTGAGACAGCACCCCAAATATGGCATACTCTTCAGGTAAGTCACGAAGGAACCGAAAAGGTAAAAGAATCCCGCATAAATATTTTACATTCAAAATTCGAATCTTTTAAAATGGAAGAAGGAGAGAGTATCACCGATGTGAATACTCATTTTACTAATATTACAAATGAGCTCGCAGGATTAGGAAAGAAACTTTCCGAATATGAGCAGGTAATGAAGATACTAAGATCCCTCCGGCCCGAGTGGAAGGGAAAGACAACTGCCATTAGAGAAGCTCATAATGTAAAAGACCTCACCATCGAGGAACTAATGGGAAATCTCATGGCATATGAGATTGAGCTTGAAGAAGACAAGAAGATCGAAGAAAAACCAAAGAAGAAGAATCTCGCGTTCAAAGCCCAAGAAGAAGATTCCGATTACACGGACAAAGAAGACCATATCGCATTCATCTCAAAGAACTTCAAAGAAATCATCACAAGTAAGTATGGAAAACGCTCTTTTAGACCCACTAACGGTATTATTTGTTTTGGTTGCAATAAACTAGGGCACGTCAAGAGAGACTGTCCATTGGAGAGAAACAATCGTGATTCTAGAGATCGTGGGAAGAACAAAGACAATAATGAAAAGCGAAACAATGGAAGAAACAAATTCCGACAACCAAAGAAGGAAGCTTACGCAGCCTTCGACCAGAGCGACGATTCCTCATCCGATGAATCCTCAGCAGAAGATAACAATGAAAGAAGAGAAACAGCACACATGTGCTTCATGGCATCCACATCCTCCAAGGTAAGCTCGCATGATGATTCATTTAGCGACAATGATTTGTCATTAACTGATGATGAAGACATGGATTATAGGGGAGCATATAAGGAGCTATGCAAAATGCATGAAAAGCTCATAAAAGAACATAGAAGAACACTTAGAAATATTAAAAAGGATACTAAAGAAAAAGAAGAAATCATTAAAGAAAATAGTCTCCTTAAAGAAAAGAATGATTTTCTGCAAAAAAGATATTTCATTGGTAAATGAAAAAGTTGAGAATCTGAATAATCTTCTCGTATCTGTCAAAGATAAATACGACGCTACGATTAAAATTATTGAGAATTTCAACAAAGGAAAAGGGAAGCTAGATAGTATAATAAAAGATCAAAAAGCCTCATCTAGCAAAATCGGACTCGGTTATGATTCACATCATACCAAGAAACGGGTTAAGCATACTAGGATGCATCATTCTAACGATAATTTTTTGAGCATCTGGATACCAAAGAAATTATCTGATCAACGAAGGAAAAGGTACGCTACCGACTTTGTTCAACAAATTCATTTAAACAAAAATTATAAATATGTTGTTCATGAAGGAACTAAACCATACTGGGTTTGGCTTCCTAAAGACTAACTCCTCGGACTGAAAAGCAAAAGAATACCATAAACGTTTATTTTTTTTCAGGTAATCTAAAGAAACAAAGAGGAGAAATCAAGATCCAAACGACTGATAACTGGATCAGAACAAAAGCGCTCTTTTACAACTTAATCATTTTTTTTGCAAAATATACATGCGTAAATTTATTTAAATAAGTTAATGACTTTTATATGTTTACGTTATACTCTTAAAAACATTTCGTGTTCAGAAAACGCACTCGAACTTGGATCAAAAACCCCTCGGGATGAGAAAACGACTCAACCCAGTAGGGAGTCGACTACCTACATGAGGGAGTCGACTACCAGCGTGTATGCGGATTGCTGGGTTTGTTTTTTGACTGACTCCTATTGGGTTCTATAGAGTTAATGGGTTCATATCCACAAAGGCAACTTATACCCAATAAGCTAAAACTCTATCCTAACCATCCAACACTTGATCCTAAGGCCCTCATTCTTCACCATCTTTCATCCTATGTTAAAAACCACCCAAGAGAAACCCTAGGGTAGCCGACTACCCCTTTTCCTCTCTCTCTCTCTCTCTCTCTCTCTCTCTCTCTCTCTCTCTCTCTCTCTCTCTCGAAATTTCATCTTGGTGCTTGGGTTGCTTGGAGCTCTTTCAACTTCATCTCCTTCTCAAATTACTCAAGGTAAAAACTTTTTTACTTCATGATTTTTACTTCATCATTTATTATTTCTTGCTTATCTAGTATTGTAAAAATCTTGTTTTTACTCTATCTAGATGCCTCTCAAGGGAATATTTTCTAAGAAGAGAAAAACCTCATCTGAAATTGACTCTGAGAAAGAAACCATTTTACCCTATCTGTTCAAGAACACTACATATGAACACTTCATTAAAATCTTTAAGAAACCCATCCTCCATGAACGTTTTGTTAAGCTTGATGATGTTGTAAACTATGGCATTGATAGCTTACTAGATTTTCAGAACGTGGCCAACCTATTTTCCTCTGAAAACACTTATCTTTGCTATCCCAGGCTTGTGCACTTGTTCTATGCTAATATGGATTACGATCTTGCTAAAAGCCGCTTTATAACCAAAGTTCTTGATACAAAACTTGCCATTACTGTTAAATCTCTTGGAGAAGCCCTAGGAATTCCATATTCTGGCATGTTGCTTGATAAAATAGAAATGACTGAAGGAAGTATTCTAGAGAGAATGTATTTGCCAGGAAGACATTTTCAGACTAAACTTCCATGTAGCGATCTTCGCTATCCGGCAAGAATTCTGGCAAATATATTATCCTATAATATTACTCAAAAATCTGGAAGTCATTCTATCCTATCTGAGAAGCATTCAAAATGTATCTATGCTATATTAGGTAACATCCGCATCAATTGGGCCAAAGTTATCATGGATTCTATTCTTGCTTCAGCTTCTTCTGATAGACCCTCATCCACCGTAGCTCATGGGCACTATCTCACAATCTTGTTTATTAGCTATAATGTGCCTTTGGATCATGAAACCTCAATTCTAGAACCGGCTCGAGTTTTTGATGTTCATACACTTGGAAGAATGAATCTACACCATGATCTTGATGAGAACATTCCCGAAGAAAAACTTGCAGCTGAAGGAGGAACATCATCCTCCAGGAGAGGTAAGCAAATTGTTGTTTCAGATTTTGAGGAAGAAGAAGAAGGAGCTGAGGAAAAAGGAAGCGAGGAAGAAGAAGAAGCACCGACGTATATTCTTGAACTTCAAGAGATGCTTCTAAAGAAAATTGGGAAATTGAAGATATCACAAGAGAAAGGCTTTGAAGACCTTAACCGAAAGGTGGACGACCTTAAGGAGCTCGTCGTGAAAAGCAACAAAATGACAGAGGACACGCTTGTTATGATCCTTGAAGAGATCAAGGAACTGAAGAAGAACGTCGGTCATCCTTAGCTTTTCATAAAAACAATGGTTTTTTTTTCAAACAATGGTTCTCAAAAACTATGTCTTTAAAACTTATGGTCTGTAATAACTTTATTTGTGTGATGCTTGCTACTATGAACTTATCCATCATGCAATATATTAGTGGCTCTTATAAACTAACATCTCTCTTGCAGGAATAGGAAATTGAATTCCCTTCCTAATCATATTATAATTCATATGTTTTAATACTTTGTCATTGAATTTTTTTTTTGTTGATTACAAGGGGAGAAAAATATGAAATGCAAAAATGAAATCATATGTATTATATAGTTTTACTAATGGCTTCGATGCAGGGGGAGAACTGCATCGAAGCAGGGGGAGTAAGTATACTTTCATGTATTTTCAAATTTCAACTTACTTCATTTTTCATTTGGGTGTCATCATCAAAAATGGGGAGAGTGATGGGAATTGAATTCCACCCCAAGTGATTTTGATGATGAGCACACCAAATGAAGCTTAGTGTACTAACTACACTACAATTAAGTGTGCAGAATATGCGAAGCTTTACTCATACTCAAAGAAGCGCAAATCTACGCTCAAAGACAAGGACGAACGTGGCTAAGATCAAATGAAGAAGCTCAAAGCTCAAATAGAACAAGAAGCTCAAGTGAAGCTCACATCTACTTCATCAAACTGATCAAGCTTCCGAAGACGTGTCCTAGTCTATAGTGAGTGTGTTGTGTCTTTTTAGGGTATTGTTAAAGCCAAACCATATAGACAAACACACACACACAAACGATTTGAAAATGTTTTTGAATATCTTTTAAATCATCTTCAAAAATGTTTTTGAGAGCTTTCTCTAGTCGTCTTATAAATTCCGTAGTAAAACTCCACACACCCTGGAGTTAGCTACTTGTCTGACTAGCTGTGTCGCAGGAAAAACTCC
>JAULAV010002129.1:0-56795 GCA_030789695.1 Scilla litardierei | reverse complement strand
AAATTCTTACCATACAGCTTACTGTAATTTTGAATAAGATGTTTGTACACTTACATAGAGATAAATTGCCTCGAGTTCGAGGGCATACCTATTTTCCGACATCTTTCACTTGCATTCAGGCCCATTTATCTCGGTATCTCATACCGCATTTACACATCAGTCTCCCTCGACTTTATGAGGCAAAGCCTTCGTGAGTGAATCTGCTAAACCGTCTTGAGTTTTAGACTTAAGGAGTTTCTATGTTCATATTAGACCACACATTTGAATCTCATCCAAATAATTTCATTGGTCTGTTGGAATCCATAATATTTATCTTGCCTGGATATCATCCAGCTCATCGAGAGAATCCAAATTAGTTTACTGGTCATTTAGACGGTTTATAATCATTTCTGATAAAGTGTCATACTCTTTAACCACTTTGTCAAACCATATGTTCTGGCTCCTTGATGCCACGCATGCCTTATATTCGCTCCCACTGACCTTGAAAACTCTATAACTTTGTTCTTCAAAATCATATTTAGAAAATAAATAAATTCCCGTATTCATGCTTATGATTAGCATTTACATCGAGTATGATCCGAATAGATCTGTACACATCTGTTGATGAGAAAATTTCATCACAATCCATTTATAGGAGTTCTGATGATAACTGTTCTCAACCAGCATAACTTGTACTTCACTATTTTCCATCTGCACTGATCTTCTGTCTCGAAGATTCATTTGCAGCCAAAGGAAACAATTTTCTTGGGCACGTAAACTAAAGTCTATACTTTATTTACGTGCACGGACCTTTTTCGGATTGCATCAAGTTATTAATCAGAGTCCCTACTCCGAATGGCATCCTGGAAGTTGACTAAGTCATCATCAATTATGATGTTTTACTCGACTTATTTGTCTCATTAGACTCAAGTAATCCAGTAACTTTCTAAGGATTGATTTAATGAATATCCTATTGATAAGGTCCTCATAGAATCTTATCAAGAACCTAGGCATTATAATCTGGGCTTAACCCAAAAAGAGGATTGTAACTCAGATTCACTAGCCATGTATTGCACTAAGTCTAACAGAGTACGATTCATGCTTTGTAACACACCGATGTGTTAAAAGAGTTGACCTGAGATAAAATCACATTTTCTTTTAATTACACAAGAATTATATAGCTAAGTATTCGACTCTTTGATCTGATCAAAGCAGTTTAAATACTTCTGTTACTATGTACTCTATTTTATTAGACATGTGTTTCATCAAGAGCACGTATCGTAATAAAATAAGTATAACAAACCTAGGCTAATTTAGACTTGTGTCTGAATACATCCGTATGTACGAGACCACGAGTTCTCCAACTCATTCTCTCACTGTCTTACAGAAGGTGTTAGGCATCATACCTTTTAGACAAGACTTACAAGTGTCTTTCGACTCATAATACGAGAGATCAAAACTCTCTTTATGTTGCTTGTCAAGTCTGTTCTCATTGATACGGCCTAGTCTATTTTGCCATATATAAAGTTTCTATAACTTGTGTATTCGTATATTAATACTACTTTATCTATAACTTGTGTATTTGTGTATTGATTCTTAAGACAATATCGTTAGACAAATTACTCACACAAAACATTGCTTCAGAAGCAAGGTGACGACATTTGCCGAAATGTGTTAGACGTCCTCTATTGTCCAAGAAACAACAAGTGCTCCTTTTTCCAACACGTAGACAATCTATTCCTTTTGTATAATGATTATCCTGAAACTGTGACATCAAATATGTAACATTTTCGGTTCCTCCTACTTTTGTCTTTACTAATGATAGATAAAACTTTCTTTCTCAATTGACTTTCCTTAATGCATATTACCTTTTCTAAATTTCATTTAGATATTACGCGTCTCAACATAAATAATAGCCGTGCAAACATCTCATGTATCCAAATGCTTAAGCTTTGCAACCTTGAGTGTGCTCACCAAGTTGCTCGTCTCAAGATCCAGTTGGGATATATAGTCTTGCACCGCTCATGCACTCATCTTCGATTCAAACAATTTGATTGAAGTTTCAAACTTTACGGATCGAAACCGTTTACCATACAACCTTGAGTTGACTCAATAACTTGTACGGTGAAATATGCTTTGAACATCAGTATGTTCAAGCTGCCCCTCATTGAAGCGAGTGACAGGTAGCGTGCATTTATTTTGTTGGACCCAGAGCTTAAGAAAATCATTGTCCTTAAGCATGTGCTAAGAAGGTCATTTTTAATGTCAGTGAGAACATAGTTTAGTCTATCAATTAGAATTTGAGTTGATATTCCATTAACCAACCAGTTGGACCAGTTAACTTATTCTCTTAGGATATTATGTTTTTGACTTCATTGGTAAACATAGAACTAGCCTAGTTTAGCTTATGTTCAATTTTAAATATAGATAGAATGGCTTTTATCTAACTATATCCTCCAACTATTTTGCGATCATTTTAGCCATAATAATGAACGATTTAAATAGATTAAATTAAATGGGAAAGAGATCCAACCACCCTGAGCCTCACAACCTTGAGTGTGCTCAACAAATTGCTTGACTCTGGGATTGGTAGATTACTCTTCATCAATCATATCATATATGATTCCCTTATTGGTTTTTTACCCCTAGCCACTTATGATTATGAGTGTGCTCATCCAAATCACAATGACTAGTCTACTCGGACCCTTGTTTTCGTGTCTAGCCTAACTTACACCGGTGCTCAGTGTATGTGCACTATACGATGGTTTGGGTTAAGTCTAGACTACATCTCATGTAATGAGAAGTTGGTTTCCATGAAGCAGCTATGACATAGCTTGAGTGTGCTCAACAACTATAACATGGAACCTATAGTTGCCAACCTCTAAAACAAGGAGGGTTACAACTAATCTTGAAGGAGATTTTTAACATAATTGATTAGATGTAATCGACGGTGTCACATAATCATAATTCGCATCCTTGCAGTCCAGCGGAACACGGCCATAGATTTGGCTAGGCCAGGATCACTATCCCCAGTCGAGATAGGGTGATTCACAACACTAGTCAAAAAAAAACACTAGACCGGATCATGGTCCATTGAAGGAAACTAATTATTCATATGTGTGCCATCGATTAGAAATGGCTTCATGAAAACTAGTTAATCCTATCAAATAGTTGAATCATAAAATTTGAAATTATTAGGATTGGTTAATAACTTTTATTAAAGTCCTTATCAATTATAAGGATGTTTAGGATGCTATCCTAATCATGTATTACGCATTTAAACAAATTTAAATCATAGCATGTCTATTAAAAATTATCTTATAATTTTTAGGAAGATTTTAATGGCTAACGTAATAGTTTTTCTTGTATTATCACATAATAAGCAAGAATATGACATAACCATTAAAATACAAAAAATTTTTATCACATTAAATTTTAACACTTGCAACTTAAAATTATCTCAAAATTAAGTTACAACAATTAATTATCATCATATAATAATTAAGATCTAATTTAAAAATTATCAAATGATTTTAAAATTAAATATAATTTTCAAAACAATTTTCGAAAAAAAACATTACTTGGGAACGCATATTTTAATAGTTTAAATCACAACCTCCATCTTATAGAGAAACATGATGTATCACATACATTTTATAACTGCAAAACATAGATCATGTAGACCTGGCTCTGATACCACTATAGGGTTTTCTGTGTCATTAGGGCAATAAAATCGACATCTGGCCTAAGTCCATCGGACGAAGATATCAAAAAAGCCGCGGAAAATCATCTTAAAACAATTTTAAGGACATCCCTAAAGAATTAGCTCTAGCCAAGATCTCTACTATCCCGTGGTTAGGTTCGACCAACCCCTAAGGATAGATCTATCTAACATTTGCAATTATAAACGCAAGTTTAATTAAACTACATACCTTTCACTTCGTTTTCGTAGAATACGAAGCGTCGTTTTCAGCAACATTTTTTTGGGCCCCGCGCCGCTTCTTCCAAGCCGAACCATGTCCCGAGCCGCACCTCGTCCCTAGTCGAACTGCTTCCCGAACCGCACCGCGTCCCGAAGCAAGCAACACTGTAACGACTGGTTTTCATGTATCCGGATTATCTATATTATATATATACTAGTCATAACCCGTGCCCGCGGGCACGGTTCATTTAAGATTTTACCCCGTGAAATCTTTGTGCCCCAAAAAATTATTTCCACGAACAAAATTTCAAAAAATAACAAATTACATTAAAATATTTAGCGGCATAGGCGCCTTCGGCACAGAACAACAAATTCGGCACAGGCGCCTTCGACACGGAATAATAAATTCGACGCGGGCGTTTTCAGCGTGGAACAACAAATTAGCGTAGAATAACAAATTCGACGTGAAACAACAAATTCGGCGTGAAACAACAAATTAGCATAAAAAATTTAACTTGCGCCTTTGGCGCGGAACAACAATTTAGCGGAATAACAAATTCAACAAAATTCGGCGCGGATGCCTTCGACGTGGGCAACTTCGACGCGGAACAACAAATTCGACGAAAGCGCATTCGACGTGAAAAAACAAATTCGGCGCGGGCATGAAACAACAAATTCGGCATGGAACAACAAATTAGCGTAAAAAAATTTAACTGGCGCCTTCGGTGCGAAACAACAAATTAGCGAAACAACAATTTAGCGGGTGCCTTCGGTGTGGGAGACTTCGGCGCGGAACAACAAATTCGATGAAAGCACCTTCGACATAGAACAACAAATTTGACGCGGACGACTTTGGCACGGAACAACAAATTAGCGTAGAATAACAAATTCGATGCTGAACAACAATTTAGCGTAAAAAATTTGCACGCGTGCGCCAGACCCCTTCAGCGCTCGGCGCAAAACAATAAATTAGCATAGAACAACAAATTCGACGCTGAACAACAATTTAGCGTCAAAAATTTGCACGCGTGCGCCAGACCCCTTCAGCGCTCGGTGTGAAACAATAAATTAGCGTAGAACAACAAATTAGCGTAAAAAGACGTTCGGCGCGGAACAACAAATTCGACGCAGAACAACAAATAATCGTTAAAAGAATTTTGTGGGGTCGAACAACAAATTAGCGTAAAAAATTTAGCAGGGACACCTTCGATGCGCAATTATTTTTTTTATGTTTAGAAAAACGAAGATAATTTGTTGTTACATTTTGATCTTGTATCTCATTATTTTTTATTTATTGCCATTATGTTGTTCCACGAATTATTGCCATTATCTCATGTTTTCCCCATAATTTTAAATTATTGCCATTATCGTAATGAAGATAATTTGTTGTTAAGACAATGGCAATCAATCAGAGTCAACGGACCCTCATGTATCTCATAATTTTTTTGTTTGTATTTAGGGAAAATGAGATGCAGCAAATTGTGCACCACAACTCGTAAGTGCACGGATGACAACTCATAAGAGCACTGTCATTAATTAAGGAAATGTTTTAACCTTTATACATAGCATTAAGTGTACAGTGTTCCACAGATTTTTCGATTTTCTACTGGTTGAGCATTAAGTGCGCGAGTGCGGAGATGGTTAATTTTTCGGTTTGCTTCAATTTTCAAAATATTTAGTAATTGGATTTTCATCAAAACTTTTTCAAAACTCATTCCAATTTTTCATTATCCAAGATTAAATCTGAGCTACTCATTATCTTGTCCTAATTAGCCCTAAAATTCAAATATAGTTTTGTTTTAATATATAGAATATCATTCTCTTATAAACTTTATACATTATAAATAATCATAAGATTAACACTCCAATAGCCAACTTGCCAAGAACTAAACTTTAAGAATTTCCCAAATGGATATTACAAAAATAGCATCAAGATTAGATTTCACATCAATATATGTATTTCATCTAACCATGTAGTAACTCAATACAAATTTCACAACTGGGACAAATTTAGTGAAGTAATTAGAGCTTTTTTGACAGGGCAACTTTAGGACAAATTTCCTCCTTGCAGCTGATGAGCTGATCAGGTGGAAGAGCTGACGATAGGTAACAGTCCTCACATCATTGAGTGGGTTCGATATCAAAGAAGACAGAATGGGGCACGTGCTTCCCAGCACCCATCCCACTGAAGAAGGTGTTGAAGGCATCGTCCCCTCCACCGACAGTCTTATCACTTGGCATCTGACCGTCAGGTTGAAAACAAAACGTTAGTAAAAAATACATATTTGTATAAAATGACTCGTATATGGCAGATGTAAGAATAAGATTTATAAGGATGAGACCTTTAAATCGATGGGGGATAAATTAGCAGATCCAACATTGTTATTGTGAATTATCACATATGAACAGATCTGAGTACAAAAGAAATGTTCGGAATACATAGGGTTATGATTAGTAAAACACAGATAGGTCAGTCGATCTGGTGAAAAAATTGGCAAAAATGTACAGTAATAAGAACATTTCTCTTATAGCTTTCACAGACCCGGATCGTTCCTCGCACGTTTATTTTTAACATTTCTTCTTACTGTGATCCGAGATGTACACCTTAATTTCGATGTACAGCATGTACATCTTTTTTATATTTAGGCATTTTTGATCACATTAAGAAGATGTACTGCCTGTAACGTTTCATATGGCAATTTTGATCATAACGAACCTGTATAGCCTGTAAAATTGCCATAACCCGTACAGCCTGTACATCTTTTATATGTACATCTTCTTCTTAATGTACATCTTCTTAATGTTACAGGCTGTACATATTTTTATATTTAGGGAAACGAAGATAATTTCGTGCAGGCTGTAAAATTGCCAAAAATGTACTCTTTAATTTAACATTTCTCTTTAACATTTAGGGAAATTTAGGGAAACGAAGAGTCTGTAAAATTTCCAAAAAATGTTAAATTAAAGATATTTAGGGAAACTTGTAATTATCTCTTCGTTTTTAACATTTCCCTAAAGACAAACCTATCTCTGCGTTTCCCTAAATATCTTTAACATTTCTCTTTAATTTAACATTTCTATAATTGCCCAAAAAATTGCCAAGAAAAGAAACATTACAAAAAATTGCAATCTTTTTAGCAAGATTCAAATCATTGAAGAGGGAGAATGAGATTTGCGAACCTGTCGTGCTCTCCTTGCTATCCCTTCACCAACGTGATGCTGGAGATGAACCGACGGTGACATTGTTCGATCGGATGGAGAACTTGGAGGCAGGCGATAGGACTCGAAGGAAACCCTAAGTCTGGGTTTAACAAAAATCTTGGGCGATTTTTTCTTTCGATCCAGACATATGAATTTTTATAGACGGGGTTTCAACCCCTTTTTTCGGAAAAATGATACAAAAAGACGACCCAGCGGTTTTCACACCCAGTGGGTTTCGCAGTTTCAAAATTTGTTGTGGGAGTAGGTTCATCTCATCCATTTTGCTGCTGACCACTTTTCTCCTTTCAAAACTACACATCCTCCAAGAAGACCCTTCAGATCTGACTCCCCGTTTTTAGTCCCTGCAAAGAGAGAACGCAGAAATATGATTCAAGCAATATTATTTTAAGAAATATGATTCAACAAACATCTTGGGCAAATTCTCCTCCATGAAAATCCTTTGTTAGGCTTTACACAGAGGCCTTTCACCATCTTCCCTCCACAACTGCGTTCTCCGTCACCAGCCTGAGAAAATTCAAAGAAAATGGTGCTTAAAGATAACAATTAATTGTATGAGGCAAGAAAGAAGATGTACCTGAAAATTTGATTGAATGAAAATTAATGCTTCACACAACAAAAATAACCACAGAGGCCTTTCTATTTTGAACTTATTTAGACGCCATCCATTTATGAGGCTGGCGTGGATTGTTGGGAAATGTCACGGGGAAGGTTGACGTGAATCCATTGACGCGGATCGCAATGAAAATGTCACGTGGATTGCCAACGTGGCATTTATTTGGACGACCATGATTAAAGCTTTGGTTTAAAATAGATGGCTCAGATTGGGTTGATGCGGATTACCGAAAATTTCCTTCAAAAATTTTACAATCTATATTCCCAACCGTTGATTTCACAGGATTAAATCCTGACCCTCTTTCTATCAACCCCTTTGTCCTAGTCAGCTTGTCCTAGTCAGCCCTAGGATTCAAAAATCGCTGTCAAATGTATAATAGATGTTTTGGAGGATTTTCTCCTCATGTGTGGTTTTCGTCTCCGTAGCTTTCATTTCGATCGTTTCGTCGTGATTTTCTAGCTTCTTCCTTAGAATCGTCGATTTCGGAGTAAGTCATTCGTGACGGGCTTCATATCGGTCATATCTTATTGTTCGATCAAGCCTAGGAGTCTTAGGAATCGATCCCGGAGCTTCGCGCTCCATTTCAGAACTTTTGGTGCACATTAGCCGGTGTAAGAAGGGGCACCGACCGACTAGATGACGATCTAGTCGGTCGGAAAACCTTCTTGAACCGGCTAGTGGGCTTTGTTAAAATGTTCAGGAGTTACTGTTTATCGTTAGTCGGTCTAAGAACGTTGGTTGACCGACTAGGTTGCAAACTAGTCGGTCAGCAATGCTTCTTTAACCGACTAACTCATTAACTATTTTTGGTACCAGTTACTTTTCACTTTTAGTCGGTCTAAGAACGTTCATCGACCGACTAGATGTCAAACTAGTCGGTCAGTAGTTGTTCTTTGACCGACTAACTCTTAGTTCCGGTTTTCGACTGGAGCTACTGTTTACTCTTAGTCGGTCTGCGTTGGTCAACCGACCGACTAGTTCTCAAACTAGTCGGTCAACCGTTGTTCCTTGACCGACTAATCAGTACAGGAAACCCTAGTTTTGCCCTAGCCGCCACCAAACTCTATTAATACCCCTCCAAACATTTTCTTCTTCTTCTTCTTCAACTCTAAACCTAATTTCTCCCCCATTGAGCCCCCATCATCCTCAAACACTCAAACCTTCATTCCAAGCCCATCATCCATCATCCAAACCCTCAATTAACACTTTCCACCTCTCATCTTCCCCAAACCTTCATCAAACCCCCAAAACCCATATCAAAACCTATTTCTCCAGATTTTCCCCATCCTTTCCAGATCTGAACCTTAGGTTCCCCTGAGCGTTTCTTCCGTTGCCGTGCTTGCTCGGCATCATTCTTCCGCTTCTGATACGGTAATAATCGATCTCTTAATGTTTTCATAACCCGTTGTGTTTTTGTAAAACCCTAATGAAATGAATGTTGTTTTGATGATTGTTTCTCCATAACAGCGACTTCCTCGTAGATTAGCGTCCGTGGGACGAACCCTCGTTGATCGTCATCCTCGGTGTTAGGCAAGTGAAACTTGCCACTTATGGTTTTGGGCCATGTCTTAGGCCATTTGCTTGTTGTATACGTAAAAGAGACTAGGCAACGAAATTATACTCGCCTAGGCGCAAATTTAGGAACTAGCTTGACAACGAAGCTAGATCCGACATTCATCATGCTGCACAACTACCATGCCATGTTTAATTTCAATTACCGGTACGCGAATTAATTGTCATGTCATTGCATTCTTTAAATGTTCCCGTGATTGCGTAGCACACGCTACAATACTTGTACTTCCTGGCTCGTGACCAGAAGAGAGCATAATGAGTTGCTAACCCCAACGCTCGATATTGAATCGTGAACTAGGAAAACAAGCTCCCGTGCAGGGCAACCCTGGCTCATTTACTGGGCTCATGTACAGGGACCCTAGCTTGTTTACGTGTGGGATGGGGTAAGAGTTAAGCGGTCATTCAACTGGGAGTCTGCCCGATCAGCAACTGCAGTTGTAAGGCGTAAACTCTGGGTTCTGGGGTAGTGTTAAGCGGCCAATCAGCGTGAATGCCAAACCATTTAGCTGTAAGGCGTAAACATCTACAAACAACTTGAACGTGACTAGTGAAATGATTGAGATTGTTAGAAGCTTGGCTACTCTTGACTTGTCCCGATAATTATTCTCTTGTACTTATTGTTTCACCACGTCTTACTTGTGCACTCATGTTATAACTGCCATGTCATGCATACTATACTGCTAGGTTGTTAGTTGCCTTACTTTCATTTTCCTTGCCCAAGTCTTTTAGACTTGCTGACATGTGCCCCTTTACTCTTTTGGGTGACACATGTTAGATCCTGAGCCTGAGTACATTGTTGAGGACGAGGTGTTTGCTGACGCCGAGCCCGAGCTTGTGTTGGGCGAGGAGTACGTGGACACTGGGGACCAGTCCTAGTGTCTTCACTGAGCTTTTCCCTTTTGTTTTAGACTGCTATTTTGTTGTCGGTGCGTAGCACCTATACTATGTTACGTTGTTCCTTTTGTTGGCCTTGTTCTGGGCCTTTAGACTCTTTCTTTTAGCCTGGTGGCTTTTCTGGATGTTGAACTTAATTTTCATGTTGGACAAATTATGAGATATGAGATTTATTTCTGTCTCTCCTTGTGTTATTATTGTTGTTCCGTTTGTGGTTACAGGGACCTGCTTGTGTTTTATTGACGCTTATCGGGTTTGGGGCTTCACAGCTCCACTCTCGTGCAGACCTTCTCACGTCTCGCCTCCATTTTAGGAAAGCGGGGCGTGACAGGTTTTGTTGGTGGCCCATGCAGGTACTCATCTGTAACTGCGATTATCGGACTGACGATAATAATATTAGAATGTCCAATAAACTAAGTTCGACGTCCGAGTCATAAGCTATGAGTCTAATTGTTTCGTTTTCTGTGTCACTAGATGGCAGGAAGACGAATCACCTGTGGTGGTGGTGGTGGTGGTGGTGGTGCACCCCCTCATGACGAGGAGCCTGAGCGGGAACCCACCAATGGGGAGATGATGCGGATGATGCTTCAGATGATGCAGGTGCAGCAAGGCGTGCTCCTGCAAGTCCAGAATGCTCCGGCTGGTCGAGCTGTTCGGGCAACTCCGGATGCCCCTCGCTCCGAGCCGGGAGCGAAGCAATTTCGGGAGCTAGGTCCCGCATATTTTGATGGTTCTGAAGGTCCTCTGGCTGCCGATGAGTGGATTCGGAACATAGAGGATAACTTGAAGATGGCCAAGATCACCCCGGCTGGATGGGTTGATTTGGGGAAGAGGAAACTCAAGGATAACGCACGGAACTGGTGGGATGCGGAAGAGAAGATGTTGGTGGAGCCGATAGCTTGGGCTACCTTTAAGTCCAGGTTTGATGAGGAGTTCTTTTCGAAGGCTGCTAAGAAGGAGATGCTGCAACGTTTCATTGATCTGAAACAAGGAAGCTCGACGGTGGACCAGTACCACCAATAGTTCACGAGGCTGAGTCGGTTCGCACCAAAGATGGTGCAGGATGCTGATGAGAGGGCTCAGAGGTTCCTGCAGGGACTTGCTTTGGAGCTTCAGAGTTTTGTGTCTTCCTCTGATCTGGACTCTTATCAGAAGGTTCTGGTCTCTGCGAAGAGGTAGGAGCTGAACCTGAGTCAGAGGAGAGGACATGTTTCTGGTGTTGGGAAGAGGCCTATGGAGCAGGCCAGGGCGGTGGTTAGGCCTGGTTTCAAGCCTAATCATCCGGGGCAGTTCAAGAGGCCAGGAGGGCCTATTCTGAAGACTTGCCATTTCTGTGGCAAGCCTGGCCACATCAAGGATCAGTGTAGGAAGTTTCTGGGCCAGTGTTTGGTTTGTGGTGATGCTTCTCATGTCGCGAAGGATTGTCGGCATGCGAATCCGCTGCGGAGGGCGCCTGTTGCAGCACAGCCGTTGCAGCAGAGAGCGACTGTTCCTGCCGGTCGTGGGGCAGCTCTTGTCCCTCAGAGGCAGGCTTTTCGACAGGCTATTCCGCCGAGGCGACAGGCTTTTCTGATGACCGCTGTGGAGAACGGGGCTGTGGATGAGGTTATCACAGGTAATCCTCACCTATCTGTTCCTTTCTTATCTGGCTTGTTTGTTAGATTACGGTGTTTGCTTGAACATGATTGTTTGCTAGACTAGGGCTTGATTGTTAGACTGTTTGTAGGTGTGATTTTGGTGTGCACGTTTCCTGCACGAGTCCTCTTTGACTCTTGTGCATCGATGTGCATTATTTCTCGGAGCTTCGTAGAGAAGCATTCCTTGTCGACGTCCCCTCTTCCCAAGAGTTGGAATATCGTTACAGGTAATGGCGTGGTCTCGGTGCATCTTGGTTGCGATTCTTGCTCGTTGGTGGTTTGTGGACATGAGCTTTACGCTGATTTCATTGTCCACGACATCATCAACTATGATGCGGTCCTTGGGATGGATTGGCTTGCGAGCTTCTATGCTACGATCGACTGTCGGAGGAAGAAGGTGGTGTTCGAGATTCCCGGACATCCAGTATTTGAGTTCTGCCGGGATAGTAGCTCGCTTTGTCCTGTCAGATTTCGGGCCAGGCCGGTGGAGATTGTGGCTATGCAGATGGAGTTGGAGAGGCCAGCGGTTGTGCGGGATTTTGATGACGTCTTCCCTGAGGAGATGTCTGGTTTGCCACCTGATCGAGCTCTAGAATTTTCTATTGATCTTGTTCCGGGAGCGCAGCCGATTTCGAAGTCGCCGTATCGTATGGCACCCGCTGAGTTGGAGGAATTGCGGAATCAGTTGGATGAGCTTTTGCAAAAGGGTTATATCAACCCTAGTGTGTCTCCGTGGGGAGCACCGGTGCTGCTGGTGAAGAAGAAGGATGGTTCGCGTCGTATGTGAGTGGACTATCGGGAGTTGAATGCGGTGACCATCAAGAATAAATACCAGTTGCCTCGCATCGATGATATTTTTGATCAGCTTGGAGATTCGAGGGTGTTTTCGAAGTTGGATCTGAGGAGTGGTTACCATCAGTTGAAGGTGAAGATGGATGATGTTCCGAAGACAGCGTTCAGGACGAAGTATGGACACTACGAGTTTGTGGTTATGCCTTTCGGTGTAACCAATGCATCCGCAGTTTTCATGAATCTGATGAATCTGATCTTCTACGACTTTTTAGATAAGTTTGTCGTTATCTTTATTGACGACAATTTGATCTATTCTAAGTCGGAGGAGGAGCATGCCTCGCACTTGAGGACGGTATTGGAGATTTTGAGGAAGCATCGGTTGTATGCTAAGTTTTCGAAGTGCGAGTTTTGGCTGGATAGAATTGCTTTTCTGGGGCATGTGGTGACTGGCGATGGTATTTCAGTGGATCCCGAGAAGATTAGGGCCATCAGAGAGTGGCCTGTCCCGCAGTCAGCATCTGAGATCCGGAGTTTCCTTGGGCTTGCTGGTTACTATCGACGTTTCATTAAGGACTTTTCCCGTATTACTGAGCCGATGACCAGATTGACGCGGAAGGATGTACCTTTTGTTTGGTCGGGTGATTGTGAGAATGCTTTTGGTGTTTTGAGGGAGAGATTGACGACTGCCCCTATTCTTGTTGTGCCTGATCGCAGCGGTGGATTTGAGATCTTTTGCGATGCTTCTGGCAAAGGTCTCGGTTGTGTTTTGCATCAACACGGGCATGTAGTGGCTTATGCTTCGCGTCAGCTCAAGGTTCATGAGAAGAATTACCCGACGCATGATTTGGAGTTGGCTGCCGTTGTGTTTGCTCTTAAGATTTGGAGGCACTTCTTGCTGAGTGAGAAAGTGAAGATTTTCACCGATCACAAAAGCTTGAAGTATATTTTTACTCAGAAGGAGCTCAACATGCGACAGCGTCGATGGTTTGAGCTCATGGCGGATTATGAGATTGATTTGCAGTATCACCCTGGCAAGGTGAATGTGGTTCCTGATGCGCTGAGTAGGCTTCCAGTGGTGATGATTTTGACCTCGCAGTGGAGATTGCAGCAGTATTTTTGCGAGTCTGGAATTGAGGTTGTTCTTCCTGGGGAGGTTTCTTCGTTGATGTGTATGCATATACAGTCGACGATCGTGGATCGGATTAAGGCTGGCCAGGTTGGAGATCTGAAGTTAGTTAAGATTCGGGAGCAGGTGGAAGCCGGTCTGCAGACTGAATTTTTGATTCATGAGGATGGCTCGCTGAGGTTTGGAGCCAGGTTGTGTGTGCCAGCTGGGGATATTAGAGAGAAGTTGATGGTGGAGGCACACAGTGCGTCGTATTCTGTGCATCCTGGTGGGACCAAGATGTACCAGGATCTTCGTCTGAACTATTGGTGGCATGGCATGAAGAGGAGTGTGGCTCGGAGTGTAGCCAAGTGTTTGGTTTGACAGCAAGTGAAGGCGGAGCATCAGCGTACGGCCGGGTTGCTACAACCGCTTCCGATTCCAGAGTGGAAGTGGCAACACATCACTATGGATTTCGTGACTGGACAACCTCGGAGTCCGAAGCAGAATGACGCGATTTGGGTGATCGTAGATCGATTGACCAAATCCGTGCACTTTATTCCATTTCCGAGTAGGACAGTCCACTGAGGCGCTAGCAAGGAGATACATGGAGGTAAATTCTTTTACTCTCCGTTTTTATTTCCTTTTCCTAGTTTAGATAGTGATGTAACGTGAATCGTGCAGGAGGTCGTGCGACTTCAAGGGGTCCCCGTGAGTATCGTGTCGGACAGAGACACGAGATTCATATCTCAGTTCTGGCAGAGTTTGCAGAAGAGTTTGGGTACGCGTTTGAGTTTCAGCACGGCGTACCATCCGCAGACGGATGGCCAGTCCGAGAGGACGATTCAGATCTTGGAGGACATGCTTGTTGGATCTGGATCGTAGCCTAGAGGGGGGGTAAATAGGCTAATAAAAATTCTCGTGCAACCCACGAGAAATCCCACGCAGTTATAAGCACAGACCGGGCAATAAAAAGCAATCACAGAATACGCACAGATATACCCTGGTTCGGTCATCCCCACGACCTACTCCAGCCCCCGAAAGCAACTACTAGATAGATATATAATCAAGTACAGCTACAATGAGTCAAGATCCCAAATCTACTCTCACCTAGCTCGTACGCACACCACGTACTCTACACTATCAATCTAGTCAGATGCTCTCCCTCCGTGACGACTCCCAAGTCGTCAGGTCCCCAAAAGTAACACAAACAGGTAAAGTTTCCCCTACGAAGATCTAACACAAATACTACACAATATAATAAACAAGAGAGTTTAGAATGCTCAGATTGTGTAGCGGTGTCGCCTTCGTCAATCAGCACGGGTCAGATCTCGTCTGACGTAATGTAGATGTCCCATCTCTCGTCTCCTCAGCAACTCAGGTTGCGGCACTCTCTGATGTTGCGCCCTATCTCTTTTCCTTCTCTCTCTTCCCTATTTCTTGCGTGACCCTTTGATATGGCCGCCTATGTTGCTCTTCTTCTCTTTTGATTAATTCTCTCCAATTAGTAAGAATGCTCTTCAAGGAGATTAGAAAACCCAAGATGCTCTCCTATGTGCATGCGGCTGACCTGCAAACAAAAAGAAAATTAAAGCACAAATGGACATTAAAAAGAAAATCTCCTCTCAAAATTAATTCGCAGCCTCATAAATAAAAAGGTGTGTGCAAGTTGTCAGGTTGATACTTGAGGTTGCAAAGAAAATATTAAACAGAGTACGGCTGCTTCCTTTTTAAAACCCAATGACCTCTCCAAAATCAATTCGGCATGTCTGTGTCCTTTTTTTAACAAAAATGTGCACACAAAGAAAACCCTTGATTTGTGCATCTGTGTGAAGACAGGCCTTCCTTTTTTTTGCTCTTGCACAAAACGAAGAGAGAGAAATATTTAGATAAAAAAGACTTAGCTTTGCTTTAGTATGGCGGGCTGTGCTTTGAGAAATAATGTGAGAAGATCGGCCGTTGCTCTCTCAAAGACAAATTGCAACAACAACAAAAATTATTTTTTTTGATGGGAACCTTGCACCTACAAAACAAATAATAGATTAACAACAATGGCATCCACACTCTTTTAATTAATCACCTCCTTTATAATGCAAGTGCCTCTTCTAATCAATTTTTCCAGGGGGGGGGGAATATTGGTGCGCAGCTTCCCTTCTTTTTGTGCGGCCGCTAGGTTACAAAAAAGAATTTTTACGGCGCCTCTGTTTTTAGAAAATTTGTGCGGCTTGCTAGGTCTCCCAAAAAAAATTTCGGTTGGGTTGTTTTTAAAAGGGCCGGCCTCCACTCGTTAATGTGTGCGCAAAAAAAAAATGACCACACGTCATTTGATTTAGGTTTCAAAAGATTATTTGTTTTAGACTTCAAAAATGAACTCACTTCACTTGCATATCACGTGAGCATGCATTTTTGAGTTTACCCTTTTTTTTGTTTCAAATAATAAAGCATCTTTTTTTTGGTATCAATGCACACACTCAAAATTTTTGGAGAGGCTCAAAAAGAATTCGGCTGACACAACCCATGGCATTGGGCTTTTGAAGTTGTCAAAAAGAATTTAATCAGAGAGAATTTGCTTATTAAAAACAAAACTTGGTACACCTTGCACAATCACCAATCATATATAAGTATATAATAAAACTTGATACTTCCCTGTTCTCCTTTGCACATTGACCAAGTCCCTCCGAGAATTTTGTCGCAAGATCGTTGTTCCTAAACACTTAACACACACGTTAAAACGTTCCCAAATATTTGTCATCATCAAACCATTAATCCTAGATCGTTGTATCCAACAATGCTGAGGGCGTGCATGTTGGATTTCAAGGGTTCGTGGGAGGACCATCTACATCTGGTAGAGTTTTTCTACAACAACAGCTTCCAGGCGAGTATTGGCACGGCGCCTTTCGCCGCGCTTTATGGGAGGAAATGTCGATCGCCATTGAGTTGGGATGACGTTGGTGATCGGGAGCTTAGGGACCTGAGATGATTGTGGAGGCTGTGGAGGTCGTCAGGAATATTCGGGAGAGGTTGAGGATTGCTCAGGACCGTTTTAAGCATTGGGCGGATGCTAAACGTCGTCCTTTGGAGTTTCAGCCGGCGACCATGTGTTCTTGAAGATTTCCCCAAATCGTGGTGTGATTCGCTTTGGGAAGCGAGGGAAGTTGAGCCCGCGATACATTGGACCGTTTGACATTCTGGAGAGAGTTGGCGAGGTAGCTTACCGATTAGCCTTGCCGCCATCCTTGAAAGGAGTTCACGATGTTTTCCATTTGTCGCAGCTTCGTCGATACATTAGCGATCCGTCTCATGCTGTGGATTTCTCGGAGATTACCGTTCTCCCTGATATGACGTATGACCAGCAGGCAGTGCAGATTCTGGACAGGCGTCAGAAGTCACTTCGGAACAAGGTTGTCAATCTTGTGAGGGTTATGTGGCGACACGGCTCGCCTGGAGAGTCTACTTGGGAGAATGAGGATAAGATGCGAGAGCGTTTCCCACTTTTGTTTCCGGACACGTGAGTGTTGGGAAATTCAGAGGACGGAATTTTTCTTAAGTTGGGGAGGATGTAACGACTGGTTTTCATGTATCCGGATTATCTATATTTTATATATATATATATATATATGTTTTGGAGGATTTTCTCCTCATGTGTGGTTTTCGTCTCCGTAGCTTTCATTTCGATCGTTTCGTCGTGATTTTCTAGCTTCTTTCTTAGAATCGTCGATTTCGGAGTAAGTCATTCGTGACGGGCTTCATATCGGTCATATCTTACTGTTAGATCAAGCCTAGGAGTCTTAGGAATCGATCCCGGAGCTTCGCGCTCCATTTCGGAACTTTTGGTGCACATTAGCCTGTGTAAGAAGGGGCACCGACCGACTAGATGACGATCCAGTCGGTCGGAAAACCTTCTTGAACCGACTAGTGGGCTTTGTTAAAATGTTCAGGAGTTACTGTTTATCGTTAGTCGGTCTAAGAACATTGGTTGACCGACTAGGTTGCAAACTAGTCGGTCAGCAATGCTTCTTTAACCGACTAACTCATTAACTATTTTTGGTACCAGTTACTTTTCACTTTTAGTCGGTCTAAGAATGTTCATCGACCGACTAGATGTCAAACTAGTCGGTCAGTAGTTGTTCTTTGACCGACTAACTCTTAGTTCAGGTTTTCGACTGGAGCTACTGTTTACTCTTAGTCGGTCTGCGTTGGTCAACCGACCGACTAGTTCTCAAACTAGTCGGTCAACCGTTGTTCCTTGACCGACTAATCAGTACAGGAAACCCTAGTTTTTCCCTAGCCACCACCAAACTCTATAAATACCCCTCCAAACGTTTTCTTCTTCTTCTTCTTCGAATCTAAACCTAATTTCTCCCCCATTGAGCCCCCATCTTCCTCAAACACTCAAACCTTCATTCCAAGCCCATCCTCCATCATCCAAACCCTCACTTAACACTTTCCACCTCTCATCTTCCCCAAACCTTCATCAAACCCCCAAAACCCATATCAAAACCTATTTCTCCATATTTTCCCCATCCTTTCCAGATCTGAACCCTAGGTTCCCCGGAGCGTTTCTTCCGTTGCCGTGCTTGCTCGGCATCATTCTCCCGCTTCCGATACGGTAATAATCGATCTCTTAATGTTTTCATAACCCGTTGTGTTTTTGTAAAACCCTAATGAAATGAATGTTGTTTTGATGATTGTTTCTCCATAACAGCGACTTCCCCGTAGATTAGCGTCTGTGGGACGAACCCTCGTTGATCGTCATCCTCGGTGCTAGGCAAGTGAAACTTTCCACTTAGGGTTTTGGGCCATGTCTTAGGCCATTTGCTTGTTGTAGGCGTAAAATAAACTAGGCGACGAAATGATACTCGCCTAGGCGCAAATTTAGGAACTAGCTTGACAACGAAGCTAGATCCGACATTCATCATGCTGCACAACTACCATGCCATGTTTAATTTCAATTACCGGTACGCGAATTAATTGTCATGTCATTGCATTCTTTAAATGTTCCCGTGATTGCGTAGCACACGCTACAATACTTGTACTTCCTGGCTCGTGACCAGAAGCGAGCATAATGAGTTGCTAACCCCAACGCTCGATATTGAATCATGAACTAGGAAAACAAGCTCCCGTGTGGGGCAACCCTGGCTCATTTACTGGGCGCATGTACATGGACCCTGGCTTGTTTACGTGTGGGATGGGGTAAGAGTTAAGCGGTCATTCAACTGGGAGTCTGCCCGATCAGCAACTGCAGTTGTAAGGCGTAAACTCTGGGTTCTGGGGTAGTGTTAAGCGGCCAATCAGCGTGAATGCCAAACCATTCAGCTGTAAGGCGTAAACATCTACAAACAACTTGAACGTGTCTAGTGAAATGATTGAGATTGTTAGAAGCTTGGCTACTCTTGACTTGTCCCGATAATTGTTCTCTTGTACTTATTGTTTCAACACGTCTTGCTTGTGCACTCATGTTATAACTGCCATGTCATGCATACTATACTGCTAGGTTGTTAGTTGCCTTACTTTCATTTTCCTTGCCCAAGTCTTTTAGACTTGCTGACATGTGCCCCTTTACTCTTTTGGGTGACACATGTTAGACCCTGAGCCTGAGTACATTGTTGAGGACGAGGTGTTTGCTGACGCCGAGCCCGAGCTTGTGTTGGGCGAGGAGTACGTGGACACTGGGGACCAGTCCTAGTGTCTTCACTGAGCTTTTCCCTTTTGTTTTAGACTGCTATTTTGTTGTCGGTGCGTAGCACCTATACTATGTTACGTTGTTCCTTTTGTTGGCCTTGTTCTGGGCCTTTAGACTCTTTCTTTTAGCCTGGTGGCTTTTCTGGATGTTGAACTTAATTTTCATGTTGGACAAATTATGAGATATGAGATGTATTTCTGTCTCTCCTTGTGTTATTATTGTTGTTCCGTTTGTGGTTACAGGGACCTGCTTGTGTTTTATTGACGCTTATCGGGTTTGGGGCTTCACAGCTCCACTCTCGTGCGGACCTTCTCACGTCTCGCCTCCATTTTAGGGAAGCGGGGCGTGACAAACACCCTTATCGCCAAGCCAACCACGAGCCGAAGAAGATTTCACCTTGAGTGGATCCTCCTTCAAGACTTTAGATCCGATCCGAACTCCTTCGTAGCTTTGCTAAAGCCCGATCAGGAGCAATGAAGAATTTAGGGAGAGATGGAATAATTAATTTAAGTCTTAATACGAGCATGCTCCAAACTTTTTGGAGCTTCTCGGATTTGGAGACGTGGTGCAAGTTTCAAGGAAGGGGGTTGGCTCCTATTTATTTAGGCGTCTGATCCCTCCCCTTTTTTCATATCTGATGTGGGACTAAAAATTGGAGTGAAAAAATCAATATAGTTGGCCTTTCACAAAGGCCAATCTTTAGTGAATTTTTCCTCCCTCACAATTGAGCTTGAAGAACGATGTAACACATCGTGGCGAAGAAGGTTGAACGGTGAACGCGTAGAAAAAAAGGGGACTCATTCCGAGTTTGTTTGACCCCTAAAACGAGTATCCAAACATAGCCCAAAACTTTATTTTTCACAAAAACTGAGCCGCCACAAAACCATAAGGGTTCGAAACACTATGTCACACGCAGCCTCCGCTGGCGCGTGCAAGGCATGCTTCCAGCACAGTGGGCTCGTACCTTGCATGCCCCCACATGCACATGGGCAGGGCCTCGCCTGCATGAAGCGGGCAGGCCCTGCCTGGCGAGTGCCCGCCCGTCCACCTTGTGGGCCGGGCGCCTACGGATGCGGGCCCCGACCCGCAATGCTTTTAATTGGCTCTTTTCACTGCTTTAGCTCTATTTTGGACGTTTGGCATCTGTTTTTGACGCGGTTTGAACCTCCATTTAGACTGAGACGATCCTGTCATGCAGGTAACCTCTTTCTCACATTTATTAAATATGCACGTAAACATTTTATGACACATTTAATTCCCTTTGAATCATATGCAAAATTCCCACATTTAATATTAGAATCCATTTCTTTGCATCATATGCAAAATTCCCACATTTAATATTAAAATCCATTTGCATCAAATACAAATGAACTAAGGGCATGCATCCCTCAACAGAATGATACTTAAGAAAGAATTCATGCCAGGCCAGAAGGTTCTTCTCTACAATTCCAGACTCCACATTTTCCCTAGGAAACTTCGCTATAGGTGGTTTGGACCTTTTATCGTCAAAGAAGTTTTCCCACATGGAGCGGTCTTATTATTTAATGAGAAAGACAGAAGTGAGTTCAAGGTGAACGGTCAACGATTGAAGCTTTTTCATGAACCTTGGACCAAGGAGGCGAGCACCATCAATCTCACAGACCCAACTTCATGTGGCAACTAATCATATGTTTTCTCTCCATGCCTACGCTCACTTACATTGAGGACAATGCTTATTTTAAGTTGGGGGAAGCACAGATTTTTATACTTTTTGTCTTCTTTGCTCGTCTTTAGATTTTAAAAAAATAAATAATTATTATTATTATTATTATTATTTGGAGAAAGATTCATCATATTCATCTCATTCCTTTTGCTTAGTCCCTAAATGCTTAATTCCATGTGATTTTCTCGGATTATTATTTGGTATCAAATTCATAGATGTTTGATTGGTATGTGTTAATTTTTTTTCCACATTGGAGTCAAATGTTAATATGACATGTATGAAACTAATCATGATACTATACTTGAAATAGTTTGGAAATAGGTTGGTGCAAGCTATTGTTATGTACTAGTGGGATGAAGCAATTGAGTTGATTGGTTCTAAATTGGATAGGATTTTGGCCATTTGCTTATGTTTGGTGACTCCTAAGGAGTGGGTGATTGAGTTGATAGCTCAAGTTGAGAGTGAGAGAGAAATATAATAAGTGAATAAATGAATGGTTCTCCAAGTCAAGTTGAGTATCTGAGGCCCCATGAAACATTGGGGATGAAGCCAAAGACGAGATTTAAGGAGGGGTCATTCTAACCCTTTGTTTATATAGCATTATCGCGTGTATACAAAGGTAGACATGTTTGCATTTCATAGCATTATCGCGTGTGTGCAAAACAAAATATTAAAAATGAGATTCATGAAGCAATAAATGAGTGAATAAAAAAACATGAGTGATGCAATCTCAACCTCCACAAGTTAGAAGAAGCTTTGCATTGCTTTAACAAAATCCTTGAAGGTTACAAACTATGATATGATTTGTAATATATCATTACGAATGCATACAGTGCGTACTACTTTACTCTTCTCTGGATTAGATTGAGGGGAGCTTATATGTTATTCTCTTTCATACATTGTGTTTATTGGCTTTGAAATCATTTGGAAATAACTTTTGGAGTATGCCATGATAATATCCTGAGTTTGGTACGTGTTTTTAATTTAATCCGAATTTATCGCATAATTTGCTAGAGAATAGCAAATAGCTAGTTCGGGGTGTGATTGCAACATAATATGACATTATTTTTCCCGCATTAGACCCTAATTTGTACATACATAAGTGATAAAAGAGCTCTAGTATAGTCATAATCAGAAAATCATAAAATATTAGAGATTAATCTCATAGTTTGTACAATTATTAATTTTTGTAAACTAATTTTTGATTTTTTCATATTTTTAAGTAGAGCTTGAGCCCACGATTCCAACGGCTATTTATTCGAATTTTTCGAAGCTCGGAGGAATTTTCTACAAATTTTGGAAGCAAAATAGTTCATGTTTATAAAAGAAAAAAATAAAAAATAAAAATAATTCAGCACAAATTTCACCAATTTACGACTCTTCAACTTATTTACATGATCAGAAGCCAAAGGGACAGAAGAGGAAGAGACATGGGAATTTATTCTCAAATAAAGTGTGGGGAAATGAAGAGCCAAGCACCATAAACCCCTTGGGATTCTATGCCTATTTAAAGAGGGGAGAGTTTCATTCTTTTCATGTACTATCCCATATATAATTCCATAGCCAAAATTGGGAGTTTCTTGAGTTTTAGAGAGCATTGTGAGTGAGTTTCATAAGATTTTTAGATGAAGAAGAAGGTGTTTCATTTGCAAAGAAAGGAGGGTGTAATTGGTGATATCTCTTTGTACTCATTTGTTTTCTTTCAAATTTCTTTTCCTTTGAATAAAATCATGTTTATCATATTTATAATCTATATTATTTTCAATATGAGTGGCTAGATTTTAATTGTACATGGTATAGCTTGATTAGGAGATATGATTTGTGCTAGTTTGGTTGAGTTTTTACGCTTTCAAAGTATACGTTGTTAACGCTTTTATCTTTTCTATTAAACTTCTCATTCATCTTCCAAAAGAATATGAATGAATGGTTGATTACCGCCATAAGGGTAAATCTTGATCTTCCCAAAAGGAAGCTTCATATTTTATAAAGATTATTGTGTTAACAACTAACTTTTTTCATTACCGTGATTAAGCCCTACAAAGGCATCTTCCGATGACTTTCTCCCAAAAAGAGATGTCATTGAGTTAACTATATTCAACCAAATTAGTGCATATCATGGATCCTAATGAAACCATATCATGTGCATACTTCTTATAAATATTTTAAAAAAACAAAAACAAAAACGTTCTATGCTCATTTTTCCATAAACTTAAAAACCATATCCAAAAAAATTTAATCATCATCATTCAAAGTAGTTAAATCCTCTACGATTATTCTCACTTGATTTGGACTTGTGGTTGCAACGGGATTTCTCCCGAGAATACGATAACCGGACTCCTGGAACTTTACTACTTACACGAACTCGTACGTTTGAGAGTAGCACAATTTGGAGAGAAGCAGTACCTGATGCGAGCCGCAGAGACGCGCGACTATAAGGACACTGCCGGTTCTTCTTCATCACATCAAAAGAGTGTCACACAGACTCCCCCATCCACTGAGATTTCGAGCATGGCATAGGTGCATGCGACCTTGACACAGGTTGTGGAGGATATGAAGAAGATGAAGGAGGAGAATGCCTTTTTGTTGTCCTACATTGGCCTAACTCCAGCATATATCGAGCGAATTAGAGCGGAGCAGGTAAGAATTTCTTGTAACAATTCCCCGTATGATATGTGCTATGTGTTTATGTTGATGTATCCGTGTTAGTCTTTAGGTTTATGATTCGTAACACTAGCATGATAACGAACCTACCCAACAAGTTTTAGGGTTATATGTGATATTTAGATTTAGATTATAATTCTCTGAGTGTGAATTCGTGTATCCCCCATATAAGTTCTCAAGAGGGCAATGCACATTTGGTTTTAGATTAAATTGAAATATATGCTGAGTTAAGGTTTTAGGGTTTAGGGTTGGAGGTGATGTGTGTGTGTGTGTGTGTAAAACCCTAATGAGCAAAAATATCGGACGGGGCGACTCGGGCGATCCTCATGTGGCGGCCATCAACGCCAATCTTCCTCCTAGATCAGCAGACATCTGTGGCAACAAGGAGGATAGTCTTCTGGTGGACTCTTGCGGACATCCTAAGGCAGCAGCTAGCGAGCCTAAGGCGGCAGCTAGCGGGTCCCTTTCTGAGGTAGTTGCTTTTGCTCATGGAGATCCAAAGGTAAGCAAACCTTCTTCTTCCTCGGTCAATGGCAGTTTTGAGGCGGACAAGATTCGGCAAAATGTATCTCGCGGGAATGAAGGTTGGAAGTTGGTCTCTCATGGGAAGAGATTTCATGGGAGGGGGAGAGATCTTGGTGGGAAGGGGGTTGAGAAGCCATACCCACAGAAATCCTTTAGAGGAGATCAGCAGAGGCAAGTAACGCAATTACCCGGAACATATAAAGTGCCGCCAGTTGATGCTCGTAAAGTGGTTGACAAAATGCATGTTAGACCCAACGTCTCCATTACGATAAATGCTAATGCTTCCAAACTATCATGGTCCGACGTATGTGCTAACAGGAGATCCTACGCAGACTAGCTGGGAATGAAATTCATTCCTCCAGAGATCAGGAAAGATGGCTTGGTTATAGCTCGGGTTGGTGATACTCTCTTGGCCAAGGGGTCGGAATTGTGGAGGAATACCCTTGTTGGTTACCTCTTGGGTGATGTCCCCTATTACGGTCAAATTCAGGCTTGGGTCGATCGCCTATAGAAGCTCAAGAATAATATCCATATTTATAGCCGTGAAAACGGATATTTCTACTTCAGATTTGATGATGCGGAGGAATGTGAAAAAATCTTGCATGGTGTCATGTGACTTTTCGATGGCAGATTGGTAGTGCTTCAAAGGTGGAGTTCCACACTACGTCATGATCGAGATGTTTTAACTACTGTACCTGTGTGGGTACAATTTCATGGTGTCCCAATCAATATGTGGACTCTGGGTATCTTGAATGTTATTGCTTCAGTGGTGAGTAGGCCTTTGTGTCTGGATAGGGCTACGGCGAGGCTAGAGCATCTTGCGTACGCCAAATGTTTGATCGAGGTTGATGCCAAATGCCCACTCCCTCGCTCAGTGTTGATTGCTTTAGATGATGGTTCGGATATGACCATTTCTGTTAAATACGAAGGAGAGCTGCCTCGGCGTTGTAAATGCATTTGTTTTGGGCACGTAGACTTCCAATGTCCAGTGCAGAAAATGACTGAACCCTCTATGGAGAAGGCTGCAGGTGATACATTGCTAGCCAACAAGATGTGATTGGGGATGGAGACTGAGATAGAGATGGGCTTAGTGTCTATTCCTGGGGCCCATGTACCTATGGAGCATGTGGAGGAGCAACCTTCAATCCAAACTAACCAACGTACTGGTGCTCCTAAAGTGAGGTTCTCAACTCACATGAAGGACTCAGTGGTATTTTCGGGTCAGGGGGTGAGTACTCCTTCCAAGGCTGATGCAATTCAAATAGATGTTGTAATCAAATTCCAGACCGGCCCCTGGGTCCAGTAGCAATGCACCGTCAAAGCCCGTCATGTCTCTAGGCAACCCCAGCTCTTCGGGCCCCTGTAGCAGCTCCCTGCCTTTGGTTGCAACCCTGCTAACTTCTAATGGTAGTGGTCATTCGGCTGGCCCAGGTCCTGTGCTGTATGAGAGACCGGCGGTGGGCCCTTGTCCTGTGCATGTATCTGTAATAATCGATTCAGAACTTCAGAATCCACGTGTTGATGATGCTTGCTCTGTCTGGGAGGAGATATCAGATATTCCACATGTTAAAGCTAATGTTTCGAATCCCGATCACCTGACGGTTGGAGTCAATCGGGACGAGCAGCCGCAGCCATATGATCCTGTCATTGCCGAGGACCTGTTTACAGCGCCTAATCCTTTATGGGATCACGAGATTCTTGAGCTAAAAGGCTCTTAATCGGCGGGAAAGGGAAAGCAACCCCAGAAGAATTCTAACATTTTATCAACGACCAGACGGAGTTCGCTTTTTGCTGGGGGCGGCATAGCCCCACAAACCACTTTGTAGACGTCAGTGTTCTTCAGGAACACTAGGGGGCTCAACTCCCCCATTAGGAGGAGGGATCTGAGACAGAGGATCCGTAAGCTCCGTCCTTCCACTGTTTGTTTGTTAGAAACCAAAGTTGAGATGGAGCATTCCTCGAGAATCTCCAAGTGCTTTCCAAACTCTTGGGATAGTATTGACAAGCGTCTTCATCATTCGGGTGGTCGCATCGTCATCCCATTTGATCCGACCGCTTGGAGCACTACCCTCCTTTCATCGTCTTCCCAGTATATTACTGCCACCTTCTCCAATAGGCGGGACTCGATGTGGCCATCTCTGTCGTCTACGCCTTCAATCTCCCGTCTTCTCGGCTTCATTTATGGGATAGCCGTGATCGGGATGCATCCTCTCTTAATTCTATGCCATGGCTCGTTGGTGGAGACTTTAACTGTGTGTGTCATTCTTGTTAGAAGCTGGGTGGTAGGCCAATTGATTCTAATGCTACTGAAGCTTTTAACGCTTGCATTGAACGCTACTCTCTACTGGAGATGAAGAGTGTGGGACAGCGTTTTAGCTAGAATAATAAGAGCTTGTGCCTTAAACGCATCGCTGCTACATTGGATAGAACCCTCTGCAATGCTGAATGGATCAATCTCCTGCCGAATTCTTATACTATCTACCTTAATGCTAGGACCATTGATCACTGTCCCTTGCAAGTTCAGCTACTTTCTAAGGTAACATCCTACCCTAAGCCTTTTAAATTTTACAATGCCTGGTGTATGCATGCGAAGTTTAGGGATCTCCTTCTTTCAGTATGGAATCTATACATTCCAGACTCGGCCCCAATGTATAGATTTGTTCTTAAGCTTAAAGCTCTCAAGGTTGCGCTTAAATCCTGGGGTGCAAAAATCCAGGCTCAGAGTGCAGGTTGCCGTGATGTGTTAGATCAGATCCAGTCCGATCCTGACTTGCTATATGAATCTCATCTTCAAAAACAAGAGCAGGAAGCTATCTTCAGATTATCCCGGGCCCTGGATATGGAGGAATCTGACATGACAAAAAAAGTCGCCAGAACTGGCTTAAATTGGGGGACAGGAATACACATTTTTTCTACTCTGCTATGAAATCCAGAAGATGCTACAATAATCTGAATCACCTTATTAGTGGTGAGGGTGCGCCAAATGCCAGCACTGACTTGCTAAGAGAGACATCCCCTCTCTTTTATAACAATTTATATCAGCAAGACGACTATTTGAATATTTTTCCCAAACTTATGCCTAAGCGTATTCTCACCCCCTTGGGTACTGCTTGGATGGATAGCAATATTACTGATGAAGAAATTAAAACTACTGTCTTTCATATTGGGAAGGATAAAGCTCTAGGCCCGGATGGTTTTAATGCATGTTTTTATCAGAAGAATTGGGACATCATTGATAAAGATGTTATAGCGGCAGTCTCTTCTTTTTTTAGATCGGGTGCCATGTTGCAACAAATTAATCATACCTTCTTAACCCTTATTCCCAAGAATTCATCTAGGTGATTATAGACCTATTGCATGTTGTAATGTAATTTATAAAGTGATTAGCAAAATTCTTTGTATCAGATTAAAGAAGGTTATGAGTGGGCTGATTTTCTCCAATCAGTCATATTTTCTACGGGGTAGGCGTCTTGTTGATTGCACCCTTGTTGCACATGAGCAAATTCGTGATTTCAGCAATCCTATGGGCGCCGGAGCATGTATCAAACTGGACCTTCGCAAGGCATTCGACAGTGTGAACAGGGAGTTTGTTTTATTCATGCTCCATCAGATGAGTTTTGGCAGGAAGTTCATTACATGGATTCATGCTTGTATCTCCTCTTCCATTTTTTCAGTCCTGGTTGATGGTTCCCCTGCTAGTTATTTCTCCTCCAATAGAGGTTTGAGGCAAGGAGATCCCCTTTCTCATTATCTGTTTGTCATTTTTATGGAGGCTTTCTCTCTCTTAATGGCCAGAGCTGAGGCGACGCTTTCTATTCATCCCCTTCGTAGGTCAGGAGCTCCTATATCTCATCTTTTATTTGCTGACGACCTCTTAGTTTTCTGCCGAGGAAATGCGCACTGTCTTAAAGGAATTCATGAGCTCCTTCATTCTTTGAGATTGTTCACAGGGTTGCAAGTGAATTGGGACAAAAGTTTTGCTATCTTTAGCAGGGGTGCCCGTAACCCCACCTATCTGGCTGGCATTCTGGGGGTTAAGCCTGTCTCTTCACTGACTACTTATCTGGGTCTCCCTTTATCTGTAAATTACCCTAAAGCTTCTATGTTTGCGAGGTTAATTGATAAATGCAATCAGAGATTGTAAGGATGGTCGTCTTCCTTTCTCTCCATTTCTGGAAGCATCGAGCTGGTTTGAACTGTTATCTATGGGATTGAGGCGTTATGGCTGTATGTTTATCGAATCCCTCCTTCCATTATTCCAGCTATTAATTCAGCCTGTAGGAAATTTATTTGGGGTAATCTCCATTTTTGGGCCTGGAAAGATATGTGTAACCCCAAGAAAGAAGGGGGGTGGGCCTGAGGCTCCTATCTGATCTAAATGAGGCTTCAAGAATTCGTTTAACTTTGAAATATTTGATGTCTGATGGCCTTTGGGCCAATTATATGAGATCTAGTTATAATCCCCCTGAGGGGTTCTTTCGCAACAAAACTAAACCCACCCACTCGGGCACTTGGAAATTCCTTCTCCGTTACCGTGGTAAGTCTCAGATGCTTATTAGACGCATTGTGGGTGACGGTGACGTGCGTTTATATTTCATATATTCATGCACGTCTTCTTTTGTGTTTTTCTGCTATTTTTCGCCGTCTCGTATCCGTTTTCTCGTATTTTCTTGTTTTCTTTCACTTCTCCGTGTTTTTACGTATTTGCAGGAGTTTGCCAGCATATGGGACACATAACGACGATATCATAAGTCCTCGGAGTAACGGAAGGAGTCACACGTGGTCCAGGGGGTCAGACACAAAGATTTCTATCTTTCAGTCCCTCACCCGATCGATTGGATACAGCCAACCGATCGGGTGATACACGCGTGTACGACCCGGACAACTGCTGAAGCAACGAGAGTGTCAACCGACCGGGTCAGAGACCAGTTCAGCCCGACTGCTCTCTCTGGAAATTGAAGCTGAATTCCAACCAATCGGGTGACCTTCACCCGATCTGTTCATCTGTAGCTGATTCCCCGAAGACACGACCCAAAGAGCTGACCCGACCGCCAGCTAACCGTGCCAAAACGTCGTGACTTTCTGTCTTTTGGGCGACAATTCCAACCGATCGGTTGATTTATTAACCGATCGGTTCATCCGATGAGCTCAAGACCCAAACGACGAGCAGCTTCTGCCAATCGACCGTGTCGCTTGACCGGGTGAAGTCCTGAAGATCGCTGCCGAAGAACGAAGCAGGTCACCCGATTGGTAGATTCTTCACCCGATCGGGTGACGTCGTTTTCTATATATAGAAGCCATGGTTTCCAGAAACAGGGAGAGTTGTATTATTTGTTGTTTTTCTCTCTTGCGACGACTGTAATTTTCTTGTTATTTGTAAGGGTTCTGATCTTTACCAAACTTTGATATTATCTTAATTGCATTGCTACTACTCTATTTCAATCGTCTGATTATGTTTTTAACGGTCGATTTTCATTTAGATTGCTTTTTGCCTAATATGTATGAGTAGTTCTCAAATCTGGAATTTTGGTGGAACTCCCTTTGTGGGTTCTCCCTAATGCGTCCATAGAACTAGGACATCAATAGGGAGTAGGAATCTATCGGTTACGTAGGGTGTTTTATTGTCATCGGCGGGAAAAAGAACGCATTTGACCGTTGGGACAAGGGGGAATAAACTTGGCGGTTGACTCCCTAGCCATAGCTCACGCCCTTAGCGTAGACATCGAATCATAGCGCGCGGGAGCGACAGGATGAGATGTTGGGAGTTATCGTTGCGAGCTTAGTGCTCCTGGAGTCGGTCAGTGTTAATGGACATGGGAATGCCCACTGACCGAACCCGGGTAGTCCGACGTATCATCCTGGGCACCGACCGGAATATCAGGCCCATGGGACACTGGTATCACTCCTAGAGGGAACGTCTCACCATTAGACCCTAATTCTGATCGTTGTCCTATCCGTCGGTCGTATTAGCGAGAATAACGTGAAAGGGTGGAAACCGAAGTCCCGGGTTTTCCTTTATATTGTTTATCCCTCGCATTCTATTTCTGTGACAACCCATCCACCGATTCGGGTTAGCTCGCACATAGGGTGAATTCAGTCCTTTCTGACACAAGCACAACCACGCCTCCCTGAGTTCGACCCCTAAGCCACACTACAACACCGTGTGCTTGCGGTTATAAATATTTAAATCTCACGCCCCCAATCCAATATTGCACTCTCATGATCACGATCACCGTCGGGACGTCAAGCTTTATGGCGTCGTTGCCGGGGAGGCAACGTGCTTGTTATTTTTGGATCTTTTGAACCCTTGAGACTAGCTCACATCCCTATCTCGCGATAATTTTCTCTTTCTTCTTTTTCATTTTTCATTTATATTTTCTTATTTTTATTTTCTATTTTATCTGTTTCTTTCTCACTTGTCGCTTCACAGGTGTTTGTTGTTTTTAATGCGCAGGAACACAAGGAGTCTTGACGACTTGATTCCTGTTGATCCCGAGATAAACGCCACCCTAAGGTGTCTGGCCGTAGAGAAGCGAAGAAGAGAATAGCCTGAAGCCATGGGGGAGAACACCCCACCTCACAAGTCCCTGCTGGAGTACTCGATGCCATCCATCGAGTCCACCTCCACCATCCGTCCTCCTGATATTACGGCACAGAGCTTCGAGCTCAAGCCCTCCTTAGTGACGTGGATCCAGTAGGATCAATTCTCTGGGGCACCCATGGAGAGCCCCATCGAACATCTGGACTCCTTCCTCGAGAAATGTGACACCTTTCGGATAAATGGTGTGACAGCTGAAGCTATCCGTCTGAAGTTATTCCCCTTCTCTCTGCGGGATAAGGCCAAGATGTGGCTTAGGGGAAAGGACCCGAACACGTTCAACACTTGGGAGAAGCTTTCAAATGCTTTTCTGACAGAGTTCTTTCCTCCGGAGAAGACCATGAAGCTGAGAAGTGAGATCTCCTCCTTCTCCCAAGCCAGCCATGAGTCCCTGCATGAAGCTTGGACGAGATACAAAGAAATGCAGCGGAGATGCCCTCATCACAAGCTTCCGAAGTGGCAGATAATTAATCTGTTCTATAATGGACCGAGGGATGATTTAAAATCTTCGATGGACGTGGTGGCTAAGGGGTCCTTCATATATAGAAGTGAAGAAGATGCCGGGAACATATTAGAAAACATGGCATCGAACAATGAGCGGTGGTGTGACGAGAGAGCAACACCTAGATCTGGGGGTATCCACAGGGTCGAGGACGTCAACAAATTATCCAGCAAGTTTGACTTGCTATCGACCCAGATCTCAGCACTGATGGTAGGAGCCGGTGGTGCCGGTACACAACATATTACGGCGGTGGAAGCAGAAGTCATGTGGGACTTCGAGGATGGTGACATATCACTACCATTGGACCAAGCGAGTGCACTATTCTACAATCCTACGGGAAATGTGTCGTATCCACCACGGACTAGCTCCAATCCGGCCTACTCTCCAAATAACCGAAACCATCCCAATCTTAGCTACTGGGCACCGTATCAGTAGTTGCCTCCTCAGCAGCAGCGGCAGCTAGTATATCAGCCGCCTAGACAACAACAGCAGCAGCAGTTTCAGCAGCAGCAGGCTCCACAACAGTATCAGCAATATCCCCCTAGGAACCAGCAGCCCATTCATCAGCAGCAGCAGCAGCAGCAATATGGCCAGCAGAGGGCTATCTCTCTGGTTTAGTCCTTCTTGACTCAATACATTACCAACCAGGATAAGATAAATTTGAAGCCGGAAATGGGCAGAGGGCTCTCATGGAACAAGTAACCCAGCTGGGGTTACAAGTGGTGCACCTTCAAAGGTCGTAAAATCTATTGCCGCCACAACCGGAAGTGAACCCGAGGGGAGAAAACCAGACTTTGGCACTCATGCACGAGCATGCGAATGTGTCTGCTATCATTTTGAGAAGCAGAACACAAATCCCCACAAGAGTGCCCCCCAAGGAATCGGAAGCACCGTTGGTCGTAGAGCGACCAATTGAAAAATTGAATGACGACAGTGCTTCGTCGCCAAAGCCAATGACTCCGGAGGGAGTCCCTGAAGAGGAGAAAAAGAAAGACGATGAAGGGATCCTCAAAGTATTCAAGCCCGCTGTGCCTTTTCCACAACAGCTATCCCAAGCCAACATAGACAAGAAGTATGGCAAATTCTTTGCCATGGTCAAGGATCTAAGCTTGCAAATCCCCTTCCTCGAAGCTATCGAGACGATTCCCTCCTACACAAAATTTTTAAAGGATTTGGTGACAAGAGGGTCTAGAAAGGATAAGGTCGTATTAACGGCGGAATGCAGCGCTCTCATTCAAAGAGCAAATCCGCCTAAGCTTAAAGACTCGGGGAGCTTCTCTATCCCTTGTGCGATCGGGGAGGTAAAGATCCATCACACGCTCGTCGATCTTGGAGCGAGCGTCAGTTTAATGCCCATGTCAATATATAAGAGGATAGGGATGCGCGACTTGGAGCCCACCGATATGACCCTATAGCTTGCAAACCATTCGGTCAAATATCCGATGGGGGTTGTAGATGACCTCCATGTCAACGTAAGTGGGGTGCATGTGCCAGTGGACTTCGTCGTCATGGACATGCCTGAAGATGCGCACACCCCCATCATCCTTGGACGGCCTTTCATGGCCATTGCCGGCGTTTTAATAGATGTGAAGAATGGGAAGCTTTCCCTTAACGTCGGCAACGAAAAAGTCGAGTTTGACTTGGGGTTGTCAATGAAGCACCCCAATCCCCTGGATGATCCAAGATGCAATATGTTGAAGTTAGAAGAAGAGAGAGTTGTGGAAGCAAGCGCCTGGGAAATTCTTTCAAGAAATCCCCCCCCCCATAGCTTGGGGGACTTAGAAGAACATGACGTCCTGAAAAAAGATGATTTTGCTGGGAAAGCGGATGCGGCACATACGGTCCCTCCCGAATTTCAAAAAGCTCCTCCGACGAGGAGAAAAGGGAAAGAGCCCATAGGGCTCACCAGTGAGGAGATCCGGATCTTGAAACGAGTGGCGGTAGACACCAATATAAGGGAGAAACCCCCGGATCCCGTCAGCAAAGGGAGAGTCATCGAGCAAGTCTACTTTTCACCGCCGACGACACCGAAGGCCACCAACTCTGAATCTGAAGCGATGCCGATCTTAGGGCATCACCCCCGTCCACCTTGAATATCATCTACGGGCATCGATCAAACGACGTTAAACAAAAGCGCTTCATGGGAGGCAACCCATGCTCTAAACTTTTATCTTCATTTTAAGGATTATTTTAGATTTATTTTTTCTATTTTAATAATTAAATCCAGCCGCGGGAACTTCCGTCGAGAGACATAGGCCATTTGTGAATTTTTTGCAGGAAATAAGCCCTCACCCGATCGGGTGACCACTCAACCGATCAGGTGAGACGTATCAGACAATGGCCGTATTTGTGCTCCAACGAACCGGTCGGGTGAAGTAATGTGAGACCGGGTGGCAGACCATGTGAGCTGGGCCAAAGTCTCGAGAAATTTTGGGAATTGATCAACCGATCGGTTGATTCGAAGCGTGGTCATGTGATTGACCGGGTGAGCTGCACTAAACTTTTGGAAAAAAATTTGAAGCGGCCACCCGATCGGTTGAGTTCTCAACTGATCGGTTCGCCTGTAGCCTCTTTGAAATTTTCGACCTAAAACTCAACCGATCGGGTGACAATTCACCCGATCGGTTCGACTTAAACCCTATAAATATCCCGAATCCACCCGTTCATTTTCCCTTCACCCGATTTCAACTCTCCATCGTCGTTTCGACTCCTCCGAACTCCAACCGGCCTCCTCCTTCCCTCAACCGACCGCAAACCCCTCCCAATCGATCCCTCCACTCTCCATCTCCATCTCCATCTCCATCTCTCCATCAGTCTCTCTCTCTCTCTCTCTCTCTCTCTCTCTCTCTCTCTCTCTCTCTCTCTCTCTCTCTCTCTCTCCCCCCCCCCCCCCCCCCGATTTCACCCGCATCAAACCCCTAATTTTCGCCCATTCCCCCCCCCCATTTTCGAAAATTTGTTGAAAAGAGTTGTCGCGGCTTCACACTCCCTCTATTTGCGCTGTGTTGAGTCATCTACGAACAAAGATCCTCGACTCTACTGGGTAACTTCGCTCCTTAGCTCAATTTTATATTTTGCCCTAGAAATTTCTATTTGCTCGATTGCCTATGTGTGTGTACATTCATCACATCTTGTATACACTCACATACACACGCTCACATGGCCAAAGATAAAGATAAGTGTAAGGGTATTATGCGAGAGGAGGAGTCGTCTCGTAAGAGACGCAAAACTACACGTCTACCACGCCCACGCCGTCCTCCTGCACAACCTGCACAACCCCAACCCCAACCCTAACCTATCGTCCCAGCTGAGGACCCATTGATGGGCCCGCGTGGCTACCGCTTTAGGAATCAAGAGCACAAAGATTTTTACCATAGACTTGATGCACGGGGGCATCTCTCGACCAAATTTGCCCACACCCAAACGCCTATCGATCTCGGTGTATTCACCGAGGTCAAGACACTCTTCGTAAATTTAGGTTGGTTAGCTTTCCTAAACACCTCCGCGGTGTCCTACACCTCCCTCACCCTCGAATTTTTATCCATACTTGTCTGTGAGTCAGGGCGGTCGTCATATTTCGGGTCTGTAACAGAACCATTCGCACCCACTTGGATACCATCAATGACATCTTTGGTTTCCCCATCCTTGGGGACGACACTATCCGTCCCTACGGGTATCCTCCCGAATTTGACATCGATCAGTTTTGGTTCCGCCTCACCCTACACCCTCACTATCCCCAAGGAAAGGCCAAGGCCTCCTCCATCATTCACCACATCTTCCGTCTGGCCCACCAAATCATTTCTTGCACGTTTTTCCCAAGGGATGAGTCAGGTACCGTGACCATCCCTGATTTTTTCATTTTGTGGGCCATGACCTTTCCTTTTGTCTGCGGGGATGACGGGATTTCTTTTAGGGCCCCAGTCATTCCCGTCCATGTCGGTGCTTGGCTTGTTTCCAAGATTCATGAGATTATCCGTGCCGGCAAGGGCAAGCTTTGTTGCGGGGGCTTTATCACGATCATAGCTTCCGCTACCCAGAACAACATTGTCATCCCCTGAGATTTACCAACTGTTGTAGGACCCTCACGTCTAGATCTCGACATCCTGCTGCATATTCACATGATTAAGCCACGCCTCGATGGCCGTTTCACCTTCCATTATGGACACCCCCAGCTCCCTATACCATTCTGCCCAACCCCGCTCGCATGACCATGCAGCTTGTGGCAGACTGGACTTTCCCACCTGATCCTGAGTTTCTTGGGGGGTTGCGTCTTCCTTTCATCCCGGATGCACCCAGACCACTTTTCCCTGCCGCCCACTTAGGCGTGCAGGATATCCCTGCGTCCCGGGGAGATTTTGAGGCTGGTCCTAGTCATGTCATCCCAGCTTCTGTCCCTGTAACGGTCGCTTTCCGACATTATGAATTTTCGGCGTGCACGTACTTTATCGTGCACGTATTTTATTTGGCTATTTCTGGACTCCGAAATATGCGATGTGATATGCCGTCGTGATCATTGGGGAGTGTAGAATTTTATGGTAATATTTTGGAACGTCATTTTAGGGCTCGTTTTCTCGCAAAACGACCTTGAACGTTAGGGGCGTTTTAGTCTTTTGTCTCAAAACACCGCCTTCAATTTTACGTTAATTCTTGGTAGGCGTAGCGCACGATCAGGCTTCGTAGATCTGTGCGTCTCGTCTCCATGATCGCCCCGATATTTTCGGATTATTTTACTGACGCCCGGATTGGGAATTATCGCTTGGAGAAGTCTCGACCGTTGATTAGCCCAACCAGTTCAAATTCAAAATTTATAGCCAAATCTGGAAATCATCATACGTATCTCCCCAAAATCTGTTCCCTCTATTTTTCCCTAGCCATTCCCCTAATTGCAAACCCTCTATCTCTTACCCCTAACTCATCTAACCTAAAATCCTAATGTTATATATCAACTCTAATATTATTATAACCCCTAAATCATTAATTCCTCTTCACGTGCAACCAAAATGACCTAGGTTAAACTATTCTTTTCAGCCGCCATCAACTTCAAGCCCCGTGTACACTCTCGCTCTCTCTCGAGTTCTCTCCCTCGCTTCTTGCCCGCACCCTCACTCCGGCGACCACGCAGCCCCGTGCGACCCCGTCGGCGACCCCCCTGCAGCCCACGTCGCCGCCGCAAACCACCTGTGAGCCTCGCACGACCCCCGAGTGTCGGTGAAGCCGCAGCAGCTTGCTGCTGCTTCCGATCGTCGGCGGCCCACAGCTCCGACACCCGCATCCCCCTCTGCACTGCCCCGCGACGCTGGCAACCGCCTCAGACATCGGCGCCTCCCCCGACGGCCTTTTCGCCGTCACACGAAGCCGTGCGGCCATTCCTCGTCGCCGCGACAGAGCAGCCTGCGGCTGTGCTGTTTCTTCTGCCGCCGCCGGCCAGCTAGCGCCGCCGCGCTTTCCCCGGAGTGCCCGCGGCATCCACAGAGGCCGGAGACACCCCCCTGTGGCCTCCTACTAGGCCGGACAGCCTACGACTGCATTCCGGTGACGTCGTATCGACGTTCTCGCTCCGTTACTCGCTGTTTCGACGTCGATCATGCCGTTGCCGCTGTCTCGCCTCTACTCGCTGCTAACGTACTTCGTCCACTACCCGGACGAGTCTCTCTACGCTACCCGTAGCCGAGACGCCATAGATGACGCAGATCTCCTACCGTTCAGACGCCACGTCCGCACTACTCCAGACACCGGAGAGGTTGGTTTTTCCAAAACTCGTAGCGCAACCCACCCGTAGCCAAAACTGAACCCTAACTAAAAACCGACAACTTAACTCATTAAATTTACATTCGGCTCTCTTAAAACGATATGGAACCGTAGATCGACGATCGGACTTTTTGACTGTGCACATAGGAAAGAATCGTCGGATAGGCTGAACGGACATCTTGACTTGTGACTGTTAGGGTAGCCACGTCCAACCTAGAAACGAACCCTAAATAGGATTTACTGAAAACGTGACCTGACACCGTCGCCGTGGCACTGTTTCAGACGGACTTCCACGGATGAGACGCTTGGACGAGATGCTTCGGGAGGACGACACACTCGCCATCGCAGGCAAGTGTACCCCACTTGCACTTTCGGCCGTGCTTAGGCCTTAGTTGGTTTGAACTGATAACTGTAAACATATATAACCGGACGCGAAATGATAGCGTCCGGGACGACCCCTGACGGCTCAGACTTGACGACAAAGTCTGAGCCTGACAACAACAACTTTTGGTATCGTAGGGCTATCATGTGTGTGCGTGTGTGTGGACACCCTAGAATAACCCTTCCCGTCTTGTCACGTCCTGTCCCGTCTTGCACAGCCTGCGGGCAATAGGGCACTCACCAGTGAGTGGGTGATCCCATGTACTGATACACAGCCCAGAGGGCAATAGGGCACTCACCAGTGAGTGGGTGATCCCTTGTCGTGATACACAGCCCAGAGGGCAATAGGGCACTCGACAAGCTAGAGTGAGTGATCCCTTGTCGAGCTTGTCTTGTCTTGTCATACTTGGGGTTTGGGGTTGGGTTGAGCGTGCGCACGGCAAGAGGGTCTGATCCCCCTCGAACCGTAAGGCGTGAACCCTTTCGTGTCTCACTTGTCTTGTCTTGTCTTGTCTTGTCCCGTCACGTCCCGTCCCGACTTGTCTTGACACCTATAAGTTAGTCCCGTAGTTGGTAGCACACGCTACGACTACTACTTGCTACGCCTTACTTTCCTGCTGTGTTACTCCTTTTTGTTACTCTGTTATAACCCCAGCATGCTAATCAACCCGTAAATCGTTGTCTAAAAGTTGATACACTTGCAGTAGAGTCTGACCACTTTTTTGTTGACTTTACCTGACGTACAGTTTCCTTCTTTGGTGATGTACGTCAGGTGTTGAGCCGGAGTACGTCGACGAGGCGGACTTGCCAGCAGACGGGTAGCCGGAGGACGTTGATCCGGAGTACGACCCAGAGGAGGACCAGATTTAGAGGCCTCTTGTTGCTCATCCGGAGTTTTCATTTTCAGATTAGTTGGGTGCGTATCACCTCTTTGTTTTCCTGTCTAGGTTGGGTTCATGTACCAGTAGTTTCCTTTTCTGCAGTTGTAGCCGTTTCCGGCGTTTTAGACTTTTCTGTACTTTGGATGTTTAATTTGGAATAAATTGAAATGATATCTCTTTTCAGTACTTTTGTTGTTCCGTACTAACATGCAGGTACATGTTCCTTCATTTTGGAATACCACAGACGCTTATTGGGTCTGGGCTCTCAGCCCCGGCCTAAGCGGGCCTTAGTCACGCTTCGCGTTCATACTTTTGGGAAGCGGGGCGTGACAGGTTTTAGTGGTGGCCCATGCAGGTCACATCCTTCTGCGAATACGGAACAAATGAAGTATTAAACTTCATTTTATTATCATCCAGTAAGTGTACGCGTCTAATTTATGTCTTTCTGTCAATAGGATGGCAGGACGACGTACTACCCGATCGGGGAGCTCAAGAGATGGAATTCAGGAAGACCAGGGCGGAGAGTTCCGTCAGTTTCTGGGCGTGATGAGAGAGATGCTGGAGGTGCAGCATCAGTTGGTTCAGTAGTCCCAGCGTGCTGCCCAGGCTGTTCCAGTTGCACCACCACCACCTCTGCCTGCCCCACGAGCTGCTCCAGGAGTGAAGCAGTTCAATGAGCTCCAGCCGAGGGCATTTTCGGGGAAGGAGGGACCCCTAGCTGCTGACGAGTGGATCCAGAGCACGGAGGAGAAATTAGTTACTGCGAAGATTCCTGACGATACCCGAGTGGAGATAGTGAAGATGCAGCTGATGGAGAATGCTAGGAACTGCTGGCGCATCGAGGAGAGGCGTCTGGAGAAGCCAGTGGAGTGGAAGACCTTCAGGTCTATGTTCAAGGACAAGTATTTCACCAAGTCTGCTAGGAGGGAGCTGTTGAGCAAGTTTATAGATCTGAAGCAGGGGAGCATGACTGTTGAGGAGTATAAGGTAGAGTTCGAGATGCTGAGTCGTTTTGCTCCGCATATGGTGAGGAAGGAGGAGAAGCGAGCTGATCGCTTCCGACAGGGACTGCACCCGAAGATCCAGGCTTCTATGTCTTCGGCAAGTTTCACGACTATGAGGGAGGTGCTAGATGCTGCGAAGAATCATGAGATCATAGCACGTCTGCCTGACCCTTCAGCTGATAGAGGGAAGCGTCCGATGGAGCAGTACCGGCCACCTGCTAGGCCGGTGATGAGGCCAGTTCAGACGGTACCATTCAAGAGGCCAGGAGCACCAGTTCAGATACAGGGCAAGGGCCCGTGCCACTTCTGCGGAAAGCCTGGACATGTTCAGGCCAACTGCAGGAAGAAGATGGGACTATGCTTAGTTTGTGGAGATGCCACACATGCTGCAAAGGATTGTCCGAGGGCTCGTCATGCTGTAGTTGGAGCGCCAGCCCCACTGCAGATGAGAGCGCCTGCTCCAGTTCAGAGAGGACCTGCTGTTTGGGGACCACCCTTGGTACCACAGAGGCAGATGTTTCAGAGAGTAGCGTAGCCCCAGAGGCCGGCTTACACCATGACAGCTGTTGAGACTGAGGAGCTGGATGGAGTTATTGCAGGTAACTCTTGATCTTAGTCTTTCTTTTCATAGTTAGATCTTATTATTTGTGTTGTTTGTTGACTTGTTTGTTAGAGTAGCTTGGTTTGACCGTAGTTCTTTATATCTTAGGCACCATTCTAGTGTCCTCTCACCCGGCCTTGGCCTTGTTCGACTCCGGTGCATCCATGTGCATCATATCCCAGAGATTCGTAACAAGTCACTCCATTCCCACCCATACACTCCCTAAGTGTTGGGACATCACCACAGGGAACGGAGTGGTGACAGTGAACTTGGGTTGTCGATCGATTCCATTGGTGGTCAGTGGACATGAGCTCTTTGTAGATTTCATTGTCCACGATCTGCCACACTTAGATTTAGTTCTTGGCATCGATTGATTGGGAGATTTTCACGCCCCGATCGACTGTCACAGCAAGAGGGTGGTGTTCCGGATTCCAGGCCACCCGGAGTTCGAGTTCCGCAGCAGACATGAGTCGCTTGGGCCCATCAGATATCGGGCCAAGCCGGAGGTGCCGATTGTTACAGCCATACAGATGGAGATGGAGATCGAGCGACCAGCAGTCGTCAGAGACTTCGACGACGTCTTCCCAGAGGATATCTCGGGTCTGCCACCCGACAGGGCTTTAAAGTTTGGTATTGATCTTATGCCGGGAGCGCAATCGATATCGAAGGCGTCGTACCGTATGGCTCCCGCTGAGCTCGAGGAGCTGCGGAAGCAGTTAGATGAATTGTTGCAGAAGGGTTTCATCCACCCTAGTGTGTCACCATGGGGTGCACCAGTTCTGCTTGTGAAGAAGAAGGATGGGTCCCGCAGGATGTGCGTGGACTATCGAGGGCTGAATGCTGTCACTGTGAAGAATAAGTATCCGCTGCCACGTATCGACGATATCTTTGATCAGCTTGGAGGTTCGAGAGTCTTCTCAAAGTTGGACTTGAGGAGTGGATACCATCAGTTGAAGGTGAAGAAGGATGATGGTCCGAAGACAGCATTCCGGACGAAGTATGGGCATTATGAGTTTGTGGTCATGCCTTTCGGTGTGACCAATGCTCCAGCTGTGTTCATGAATTTGATGAACTTGATTTTCTACGACTTCCTGGATAAGTTTGTCGTTATCTTAATTGACGACATTCTTATTTATTCGAAGTCTGAGGAGGAGTACAGATGTCATCTGAGGACAGTGCTGGAGACGCTGAGGCGACACAAGCTTTATGCCAAGTATAGCAAGTGCGAGTTCTGGCTGGACAGATTCGTATTCCTGGGGCACGTGGTATCCGATGATGGCATATCTGTGGATCCGGAGAATGTCAGAGTAGTCAGAGATTGGCCGACTCCGTAGTCAGCGTCAGACATCAGGAGCTTCCTTGGTTTAGCAGGCTATTATCAGCGGTTCATCAAGGATTTCTCGAAGATTGCAGAGCCGATGACGAAGCTGACGAGGAAGGACGTGGAGTTTCTTTGGTCTGATGCTTGTGAGGAGGCCTTCAGTATCTTGAAGGCGAGATTGACCACAACACCGATGTTGGCAGGGACGAATCGAAGCGGAGGCTTCGAAGTATATTGTGATGCATAAGGTAAGGGCCTAGGATGCGTCTTGCATCAGCATCGCCACGTGGTCGTGTATGCTTCTCGTCAGTTGAGGACTCATGAGAAGAATTACCCGACGCACGATCTGGAGTTGGCAACAGTGATTTTTGCACTGAAGATTTGGAGGCACTTCTTGCTAGGTGAGGGTGTAAAGATTTTCACCGATCACAAGAGCTTGAAGTACATCTTTATGCAGAAGGATCTCAACATGCGACAGAGGCGATGGTTAGAGCTTATGGCTGACTACGAGATAGATTTGCAGTATCATCCCGGGAAGGTGAACGTAGTGCCCGATGCTTTGAGTAGACTTCCCACTGCTATGATGCATACTACTGACTGGAGGATTCAGCAGGAGCTGAATGAGATGGATTTGGAGGTCGTCCTAGCTGGTGTGGTTCTTTCATTCATGAATTTGCAGATTCAGTCCACGATCGTGGATCGGATCAAGGCAACACAGGCAGGAGATCCAAAACTGCATAGGATCAAGAGGCAGGTTGAAGCTGGACTACGGACGGAGTTCGTGATTCATGAGGATGGTTCGCTGAGGTACGACAGCAGACTCTGCGTACCTGCAGGTGATGTTCGGGAGGAGCTTTTGAGCGAGGCTCATAGTTCGCCATATTCTATACATCCTGGTGACACCAAGATGTCTAAGGACCTCCGTCTGAACTATTGGTGGATTGGCATGAAGAGGAGTGTGGCACGGAGTGTTGCCAAGTTTTTGATATGCCAACAAGTGAAGGCTGAGCACCATCGTACTACTGGGTTACTGCAACCACTTCCTATCCCGGAGTGGAAGTGGCAACATATTACGATGGATTTCGTGACTGGTTTACCTTGGACCCCGAGGCAGAACGACGCAGTCTGGGTGATCGTAGATCGATTGACTAAGTCTGCGCACTTTATCCCCTTTCAAGTGGGCCAGTCTACGGAAGTCTTGGCGAGGAAATATCTGGAGGTAAAAATTTCACACTTTTACTTCTATTTTGATTTCCACTTTGAATTAGTTGTGATGTAGACCGTGTACGTGCAGGAGATTGTACGCTTACATGGAGTCCCCGTGAGCATTGTGTCTGACAGGGACACGAGGTTCACATCTCAGTTCTGGAGAAGTCTGTAGGAGAATTTGGGTACGAGTCTGAGTTTCAGCACGGCGTACCACCCGCAGACCGATGGCCAGTCTGAGAGGACTATTCAGATTCTGGAGGATATGCTGTGAGCTTGTACGCTCGATTTGAAGGGATCGTAGGAGGACCATCTCCACTTGGTGGAGTTTTCATATAACAACAGCTACCAGGCGAGCATTGGCATGGCGTCGTTTGCTGCCTTATATGGAAGGAAATGTCGATCGCCACTGAGCTGGGATGACATCGGAGATCGGAAGCTGTTGGGTCCAGAGATGATAGTGGAAGCCGTGGATGTCGTGAGGGACATCAGGGAGAAGCTCAGAGTTGCACAGCATCGCTTCAAGCATTGGGCAGATGCCAAGAGGAGACCCTTGGAGTTTCAGCCTGGAGATCACGTCTTCCTGAAGATTTCTCCGAACCGCGGAGTTATTCGTTTCAGGAAGAAGGGAAAGCTGAGTCCGAGATATATTGGACCATTCGATGTGCTGGAGCGTGTGGGACCAGTGGCCTACCGCCTTGCTCTGCTACCATCTTTGGAGGGAGTTCACGACGTATTCTACGTATCCCAGTTCCGTCGGTACGTCAGTGATCCATCGCACACTGTGGATTTCTCAGAGATTACGGTCCGTCCGGACCTGACCTATGACCAGCAGCCTGTGCAGATTTTGGACCGTCGATAGAAGCAATTGAGGAATAAAGTAGTCGACCTGGTGAGGGTGATGTGGCGTCACGGATCACCTGGAGAGTCCACTTGGGAGCGTGAGGAGGAGATGAGAGAGCGTTATCCTTTCCTGTTTACTGATTAGAGTAGTTGATTCCGCGGACGGAATCTTTATTTTAGTGGGGTAGAATGTAACGGTCGCTTTCTAACCTTATGAATTTTCGGCGTGCACGTGCTTTATCGTGCACGTATTTTATTTGGCTATTTCTGGACTCCGAAATATGCGATGTGATATGCCGTCGTGATCATTGGGGAGTGTAGAATTTTATAGTAATATTTTGGAACGCCATTTCACGGCTCGTTTTCTCGCAAAACGACCTTGAACGTTAGGGGCGTTTTAGTCTTTTGTCTCAAAACGCCGCCTTCAATTTTACGTTAATTCTTGGTAGGCGTAGCGCACGATCAGGCTCCATAGATCTGTGCGTCTCGTCTCCACGATCGCCCCGGTATTTTCGGATTATTTTTCTGACGCCCGGATTGGGAATTATCGCTTGGAGAAGTCTCGACCGTTGATTAGCCCAACCAGTTCAAATTCAAAATTTATAGCCAAATCTGGAAATCATCATACGTATCTCCCCAAAATCTGTTCCCTCTATTGTTCCCTAGCCTTTCCCCTAATTGCACACCCTCTATCTCTTACCCCTAACTCATCTAACCTAAAATCCTAATGTTATATATCAACTCTAATATTATTATAAACCCTAAATCATTAATTCCTCTTCACGTGCAACCAAAATGACCTAGGTTAAACTATTCTTTTCAGCCGCCATCAACTTCAAGCCCCGTGTACACACACTCTCTCTCTCGAGTTCTCTCCCTCGCTTCTCGCCCGTACCCTCACTCCGGCGACCACGCAGCCCCGTGCGACCCCGTCGACGACCCCCCTGCAGCCCACGTCGCCGCCGCAAACCACCTGTGAGCCTCGCACGACCCCCGAGTGCCGGTGAAGCCGCAGCAGCTTGCTGCTGCTTCCGATCGTCGGCGGCCCACAGCTCCGACACCCGCATCCCCCTCTGCACTGCCCCGCGATGCTGGCAACCGCCTCAGACATCGGCGCCTCCCCCGACGGCCTTTTCGCCGTCACACGAAGCCGTGCGGCCATTCCTCACCGCCGCGACAGCGCAGCCTGCAGCTGTGCTGTTTCTTCTGCCGCCGCCGGCCAGCTAGCGCCGCCGCGCTTTCCCCGGAGTGCCCGTGGCATCCACCTAGGCCGGAGACACCCCCCTGTGGCCTCCTACTAGGACGGACAGCCTACGACTGCGTTTCGGTGACGTCGTATCGACGTTCTCGCTCCGTTACTCGCTGTTTCGACGTCGATCACATCGTTGCCGCTGTCTCGCCTCTACTCGCTGCTCACGTACTTCGTCCACTACCCGGACGAGTCTCTCTACGCTACCCGTAGCCGAGACGCCATAGATGAGGCAGATCCCCTACCGTTCAGACGCCACGTCCGCACTACTCCAGACACCGGAGAGGCTGGTTTTTCCAAAACTCGTAGCGCAACCCACCCGTAGCCAAAACTGAACCCGAACTAAAAACCGACAACTTAACTCATTAAATTTATGTTCGGCTCTCTTAAAACGATATGGAACCGTAGTTCGACGATCGGACTTTTTGACTGTGCACATAGGATACAATCGTCGGATAGGCTGAACGGACATCTTGACTTGTGACTGTTAGGGTAGCCACGTCCAACCTAGAAACGAACCCTAAATAGGATTTACTGAAAACGCGACCTGACACCGTCGCCGTGGCACTGTTTTAGACGGACTTCCACGGACGAGACGCTTGGACGAGATGCTTCGGGAGGACAACACACTCGCCATCGCAGGCAAGTGTACCACACTTGCACTTTCGGCCGTGCTTAGGCCTTAGTTGGTTTGAACTGATAACTGTAAACATATATAACCAGACGTGAAATGATAGCGTCCGGGACGACCCCTGACGGCTCAGACTTGACGACGAAGTCTGAGCCTGACAACAACCACTTTTGGTATCGTAGGGCTATCATGTGTGTGCGTGTGTGTGGACACCCTAGAATAACCCTTCCCGTCTTGTCACGTCCTATCCCGTCTTGCACAGCCTGCGGGCAATAGGGCACTCACCAGTGAGTGGGTGATCCCATGTACTGATACACAGCCCAGAGGGCAATAGGGCACTCACCAGTGAGTGGGTGATCCCTTGTTGTGATACACAGCCCAGAGGGCAATAGGGCACTCACCAAGCTAGATCGAGTGATCCCTTGTCGTGCTTGTCTTGTCTTGTCATACTTGGGGTTTGGGGTTGGGTTGAGCGTGCGCACGGCAAGAGGGTCTGATCCCCCTCGAACCGTAAGGCGTGAACCCTTTCGTGTCTCACTTATCTTGTCTTGTCTTGTCTTGTCCCGTCACGTCCCGACTTGTCTTGACACCTATAGGTTAGTCCCATAGTTGGTAGCACACGCTACGACTACTACTTGCTACGCCATCCTTTCCTGCTGCGTTACTCCTTTTTGTTACTCTGTTATAACCCCAGCATGCTAATCAACCCGTAAATCGTTGTCTAAAAGTTGATACACTTGCAGTAGAGTCTGATCACTTTTTTGTAGACTTTACCTGATGTACAGTTTCCTTCTTTGGTGCTGTACGTCAGGTGTTGAGCCGGAGTACGTCGATGAGGCGGACTTGCCAGCAGACGGGGAGCCGGAGGACGTTGATCCGGAGTACGACCCAGAGGAGGACCAGAGTTAGAGACCTCTTGTTGCTCATCCGGAGTTTTCATTTTCAGATTAGTTGGGTGCGTAGCACCTCTTTGTTTTCCTGTCTAGGTTGGGTGCTTGCACCAGTAGTTTCCTTTTCTGCAGTTGTAGCCATTTCCAGCGTTTTAGACTTTTCCGTACTTTGGATGTTTAATTTGGAATAAAATGAAATGATATCTCTTTTCAGTACTTTTGTTGTTCCGTACTAATATGCAGGGACCTGTTCCTTCGTTTTTGAATACCACAGACGCTTATTGGGTTTGGGCTCTCAGCCCCGGCCTAAGCGGGCCTTAGTCACGCTTCGCCTCCGTACTTTTGGGAAGCGGTGCGTGACAGGTTTTAGTGGTGGCCCATGCAGGTCCCATCCTTCTGCGAATACGGAACAAACGAAGTATTAAACTTCATTTTAATATCATACAGTAATTGTACGAGTCTAATTTATGTCTTTCTGTTAATAGGATGGCATGACGATGTACTACCCGATCGAGGAGCTCAGGAGATGGAATTCAGGAAGACCAGGGCGGAGAGTTCCGTCAGTTTCTGGGCGTGATGAGAGAGATGCTGGAGGTGCATCATCAGTTGGTTCAGCAGTCCCAGCGTGCTGCCCAGGCTGTTCCAGTTGCACCACCACCACCTCCGCCTGCCCCACGAGCTGCTCCAGGAGTGAAGCATTTCAATGAACTCCAGCCGAGGGCATTTTCGGGGAAGGAGGGACCCCTAGCTGCTGACGACTGGATCCTGAGCACGGAGGAGAAGTTAGTTGCTGCGAAGATTCCTGACGATACCCGAGTGGAGATAGCGAAGATGCAGCTGATGGAGAATGCTAGGAACTGGTGGCGCATCGAGGAGAGGCGTCTGGAGAAGCCATTGGAGTGGAAGACCTTCAGGTATATGTTCAAGGACAAGTATTTCACCAAGTCTGCTAGGAGGGAGCTGTTGAGCAAGTTTATAGATCTGAAGCAGGGGAGCATGACTGTTGAGGAGTATGAGGCAGAGTTCGAGATGCTGAATCGTTTTGCTCCACATATGGTGAGGAAGGAGGAGAAGCGAGCTGATCACTTCCGACAGGGACTGCACCCGAAGATCCAGGCTTCTATGTCTTCGGCAGGTTTCACGACTATGAGGGAGGTGCTAGATGCTGCGAAGAATCATGAGATCATAGCTCATCTGCCTGACCCTTCAGCTGATAGAGGGAAGCGTCCGATGGAGCAGTACCATCCACCTGCTAGGCCGGCGATGAGGACAGTTCAGACGGTACCATTCAAGAGGCCAGGAGAACCAGTTCAGATTCATGACAAGGGCCCATGCCACTTCTGCAGAAAGCCTGGAGATGTTCAGGCCAACTGCAGGAAGAAGATGGGACTATGCTTAGTTTGTGGAGATGCCTCGCATGCTGCAAAGGATTGTCCGAGGGCTCGTCATGTTGTAGTTGGAGCGCCAGCCCTGCTGTAGATGAGAGTGCCTGCTCCAGTTCAGAGAGGACCTGCTGTTCGGGGACCACCCTTGGCGCCACAGAGGCAGATGTTTCAGAGAGCAGCGCAGCCCTAGAGGCCGGCTTACACCATGACAGCTGTTGAGACTGAGGAGCTGGATGGAGTTATTGCAGGTAACTTTTGATCCTAGTCTTTCTTTTCATAGTTAGATCTTATTATTTGTGTTGTTTGTTGACTTGTTTGTTAGAGTAGCTTGGTTTGACCGTAGTTCTTTATATCTTAGGCACCATTCTAGTGTCCTCTCACCCGGCCTTGGCCTTGTTCGACTCCGGTGCATCCATGTGCATCATATCTCAGAGATTCGTAACAAGTCACTCCATTCCCACCCATACACTCCCTAAGTGTTGGGACATCACCACAGGGAACGGAGTGGTGACAGTGAACTTGGGTTGTCGATCGATTCCATTGGTGGTCAGTGGACATGAGCTCTTTGTAGATTTCATTGTCCAGGATCTGCCACACTTAGATTTAGTTCTTGGCATCGATTGATTGGGAGATTTCCATGCCCCGATCGACTGTCACAGCAAGAGGGTGGTGTTCCGGATTCCAGGCCACCCGGAGTTCGAGTTCCGCAGCAGACATGAGTCGCTTGGGCCCATCAGATATCGGGCCAAGCCGGAGGTGCCGATTGTTGCAGCCATGCAGATGGAGATGGAGATCGAGCGACCAGCCGTCGTCAGAGACTTCGACGACGTCTTCCTAGAGGATATCTCGGGTCTGCCACCCGACAGGGATTTAGAGTTTGGTATTGGTCTTATGCCGGGAGCGCAACCGATATCGAAGGCGCCGTACCGTATGGCTCTCGCTGAGCTCGAGGAGCTGCGGAAGAAGTTAGATGAATTGCTGCAGAAGGGTTTCATCCACCCTAGTGTGTCACCATGGGGTGCACCAGTTCTGCTTGTGAAGAAGAAGGATGGGTCCCGCAGGATGTGCGTGGACTATCGAGGGCTGAATGCTGCCACTGTGAAGAATAAGTATCCGCTGCCACGCATCGACGATATCTTTGATCAGCTTGGAGGTTCGAGAGTCTTCTCGAAGTTGGACTTGAGGAGTGGATACCATCAGTTGAAGGTGAAGAAGGATGATGTTCCGAAGACAGCATTTCGGACGAAGTATGGGCATTATGAGTTCGTGGTCATGCCTTTCGGTGTGACCAATGCTCCAGCTGTGTTCATGAATTTGATGAAATTGATTTTCTACGACTTCCTGGATAAGTGTGTCGTTATCTTCATTGACGACATTCTTATTTATTTGAAGTCTGAGGAGGAGCACAGCTGTCATCTGAGGACAGTGCTGGAGACGCTGAGGCGACACAAGCTTTATGCCAAGTATAGCAAGTGCGAGTTCTGGCTGGACAGAGTCACATTCCTGGGGCACGTGGTGTCCGGTGATGGCATATCTGTGGATCCGGAGTAGGTCAGAGCAGTCAGAGATGGGCCGACTCCGCAGTCAGCGTCAGACATCAAGAGCTTCCTGGGTTTAGCAGGCTATTATCGGCGGTTCATCAAGGATTTTTCGAAGATTACAGAGCGGATGACGAAGCTGACGAGGAAGGACGTGGAGTTTCTTTGGTCTGATGCTTGTGAGGAGGCCTTCAGTATCTTGAAGGCGAGATTGACCACAGCACCGGTGTTGGCAGTGCCGGATCGAAGCGAAGGCTTCGAAGTATATTGTGATGCATCAGGTAAGGGCCTAGGATGCGTCTTGCATCAGCATCGCCACGTGGTCGTGTATGCTTCTCGTCAGTTGAGGACTCATGAGAAGAATTACCCGACGCACGATCTGGAGTTGGCAGTAGTGATTTTTGCACTGAAGATTTGGAGGCACTTCTTGCTAGGTGAGAGTGTGAAGATTTTCACCGATCACAAGAGCTTGAAGTACATCTTTACACAGAATGAGCTCAACATGCGATAGAGGCGATGGTTAGAGCTCATGGCTGACTACGAGATAGATTTGCAGTATCATCCCGGGAAGGTGAACGTAGTGCCCGATGCTTTGAGTAGACTTCCCACTGCTATGATGCATACTACTGACTGGAGGATTCAGCAGGAGCTGAATGAGATGGATTTGGAGGTCGTCCTAGCTGGTGTGGTTCTTTCATTCATGAATTTGCAGATTCAGTCCACGATCGTGGATCGGATCAAGGCAACACAGGCAGGAGATCCAAAACTGCATAGGATCAAGAGGCAGGTTGAAGCTGGACTACGGACGGAGTTCGTGATTCATGAGGATGGTTCGCTGAGGTACGACAGCAGACTCTGCGTACCTGCAGGTGATGTTCGGGAGGAGCTTTTGAGCGAGGCTCATAGTTCGCCATATTCTATACATCCTGGTGACACCAAGATGTATAAGGACCTCCGTCTGAACTATTGGTGGATTGGCATGAAGAGGAGTGTGGCACGGAGTGTTGCCAAGTTTTTGATATGCCAACAAGTGAAGGCTGAGCACCATCGTACTGATGGGTTACTGCAACCACTTCCTATCCCGGAGTGGAAGTGGCAACATATTACGATGGATTTCGTGACTGGTTTACCTTGGACCCCGAGGCAGAACGACGCAGTCTGGGTGATCGTAGATCGATTGACTAAGTCTGCGCACTTTATCCCCTTTCAAGTGGGCCAGTCTACGGAAGTCTTGGCGAGGAAATATCTGGAGGTAAAAATTTCACACTTTTACTTCTATTTTAATTTCCACTTTGAATTAGTTGTGATGTAGACCGTGTACGTGCAGGAGATTGTACGCTTACATGGAGTCCCCATGAGCATTGTGTCTGACAGGGACACGAGGTTCACATCTCAGTTCTGGAGAAGTCTGCAGGAGAATTTGGGTACGAGTCTGAGTTTCAGCACGGCGTACCACCCGCAGACCGATGGCCAGTCTGAGAGGACTATTCAGATTCTGGAGGATATGCTGCAAGCTTGTACGCTCGATTTAAAGGGATCGTGGGAGGACCATCTCCACTTGGTGGAGTTTTCATATAACAACAGCTACCAGGCGAGCATTGGCATGTCGTCGTTTGCTACCTTATATGGAAGGAAATGTCGATCGCCACTGAGCTGGGATGACATCAGAGATCGGGAGCTATTGGGTCCAGAGATGATAGTGGAAGATGTGGATGTCGTGAGGGACATCAGGGAGATGCTCAAGTTGGATCTGGATCCTAGCCTAGAGGGGGGTGAATAGGCTTTTAAAAATAATTCGTGCAACCCACGAATAAGCACACGTAGTTATAGCAGCAACATGGTAAATAAAAAGCAGACACAGAGTACACAGCAGATTTACCCTGGTTCGGTCGTCCCAACGACCTACTCCTGCCCCCAAAGCAGAACTAGTATTGAATAGCGCAATAGGTACAAAACCACAAGTTAGAGCACGCTCAGAGCACCCGCTACGTCTCTACACTTGCCAGGCTTTCAGTACCCCACACACAATGTTTTCTCTCACTATCAATCCTAGTAATGCTTTCTACCAGCTAGTCCCAAACTAGCTGGGTCCCACTTGTCTAGTCCTAACTAGACAAGTCCCAAAATAGTCACAAAATATAGGTAAAATTTTCCCCTACAAAGATCGCTACACCAATACAAAGATAAATAAATAGAGTTTTAGAAATGCTCAGTAATTGTGTGTCGTCTCTGTCGTTCAGCACGTGGTCAGATCAATCTGACAAGTAGTAGTCTCCGATGTCCCCTCAATAGTTCGGCTCCCTCTCTATGAAACTTGCGCCCTTGTAAACAATGATTCTTTGCTGCCTGCGCTTCTCTTCCATAATTTCCTGTGCCGGCGCCCTCAAATAAATCTACGGCTTGGGCTCTTGGAATTTACGCATGCATGTAAGAGAACACAAACTGAAGAAGTCTCGGTCCCTTGGTGCGTTGGTTCCCTTGCACAATAAAACACATTCAAATTATTTAAATTGAATTAATATGGGAGAGAGAAATACAAGACAAAAGATATTGTCTTTCCTCATGGTGAGTGCCTTTTTAATATCTATTTCCTTAATTTTTAAGTAACTAATCTTTCAATACATGCTTACAGGCCAAGAAACGAGATGATTGGGAAAATATAAATCAAGTTCCTGCAAGTAAAAATGAAGCATGAAACTTCCCTTTGATTTAATTGAAGACCCTCTCCAAAATTTGTGTGGCTCTTGGAATTCCTTATGGACGGCGGCTATGTGTGTTTTTTTTGTAAAAAAAATGCGCCTCTTCTTAATTTGAGACCCTGGGCTTTTGTATCATCTTGTGCCTTTGTGATTTGTATGAGAGGTCAAAATTCACGGCTTGACTTCTTTTGAGATTTTCAATGAAACAAAGGGCTCCTCTCAAAATAATTCGGATGCACACAAGAAAATTGTTTAACACTTGAATAATCAATGAAAAAAAAAAGCAAACCTGAATCCTTGTGTGCACATGGAATTTCGTGTGGCCCCTTTGTCCTTGGTCACTCAAGGCCTCAGTTGAAATGATTGCATTGCTGGTCCTTCCCTCATGCACGAATTGCTTGGAGATTTTGGCCCTTGTGCTTCACCTTTGATTAATTTATCTCCTTGTAATACTTTTGTATTTGATGCATGCAACTGAGCCAGACCTTCTAAAAATCTTGTGCCTTGAATCCCCCTTCTATTGATATTTGTGCGGCGCCTGCAAAAACACACCGGATTTGTTAGCCCTTGAATAATAAAAACAAAACAAACAAACCTCAATTTATTTAATAAGACTTCAGCACTTCCCTTTCTTTTGATTGTGTGGCAGGTGAGGTTTTTGTTGCGTAAACATTTTGGCCGGCTTTTGTTTTTCTTTTCAACAGGGTGTTGCGGCTCTCCCTTTGATGCATGCGGCTTGGAGATGATAGGAGCCGAATTTTTCCTTCCTTGGTTTGTGTACATCGCACTTCTTTTCAACCCTAGGGGATGGGTTTTTATAGGGTGATGATAGGGTGATGCGGTTACGGGGAATCCTATTTTGAATAGGAGTTTAGAGATTTGGTTCTATCACTTTGCACCACAAATAGGAGATTTGATTTGATCAAATTGGGATTTGATAGCAATTCAAATTGAATATGAAAGTGGAAATAAATATCTAATTGATTTGACCAAAACGCAAATAGATTCCATCTCTCTCCATATTGACCAAGTCAAATCGCTTTGTGTATAGCACTTTGACCAAGTCCTTTAGCTATGTGGATAGCAATTCCTCCACCGGTTGACTAAGTCATCACTTTGAGAATTTACCGCTTTGCCATTCCTGAAACACACTTAGCACACATGTTAGATATAGCGACATGTTTGTCATCATCAAACCAAAGATCCTAGATCATTGCGTCCAACAGCTCAGAGTTGCACAGGATCGCTTCAAGCATTGGGCAGATGCCAAGAGGAGACCCTTGGAGTTTCAGCCTGGAGATCACGTCTTCCTGAAGATTTCTCCGAACCGTGGAGTTATTCATTTCGGGAAGAAGGGAAAGCTGAGTCCGAGATATATTGGACCATTCGATGTGCTGGAGCATGTGGGAGCAGTGGCCTACCGCCTTGCTCTGCCACCATCTTTGGAGGGAGTTCACGACGTATTTCACGTATCCCAGTTACGTCAGTACGTCAGTGATCCATCGCACACTGTGGATTTCTCAGAGATTACAGTCTGTCCAGACCTGACCTATGACCAGCAGCCTGTGCAGATTTTGGACCGTCGACAGAAGCAATTGCGGAATAAAGTAGTCGACCTGGTGAGGGTGATGTGGCGTCACGGATCACCTGGAGAGTCCACTTGGGAGCGTGAGGAGGAGATGAGAGAGCGTTATCCTTTCCTGTTTACTGATTAGAGTTGTTGATTCTGAGGACGGAATCTTTATTTTAGTGGGATAGAATGTAACGGTCGCTTTCCGACCTTATGAATTTTCGGCGTGCACGTGCTTTATCGTGCACATATTTTATTTGGTTATTTCTGGACTCCAAAATATGCGATGTGATATGCCGTCGTGATCATTGGGGAGTGTAGAATTTTATAGTAATATTTTGGAACGTCATTTCACGGCTTGTTTTCTCGCAAAACGACCTTGAACGATAGGGGCGTTTTAGTCTTTTGTCTCAAAACACCGCCTTCAATTTTACGTTAATTCTTGGTAGGCGTAGCGCACGATCAGGCTCCGTAGATCTATGTGTCTCATCTCCACGATCGTCCTGGTATTTTCGGATTATTTTTCTGACCCCCAGATTGGGAATTATCGCTTGGAGAAGTCTCGACCGTTGATTAGCCCAACCAGTTCAAATTCAAAATTTATAGCCAAATCTGGAAATCATCATACGTATCTCCCCAAAATCTGTTCCCTCTATTGTTCCCTAGCCTTTCCCCTAATTGCACACCCTCTATCTCTTACCCCTAACTCATCTAACCTAAAATCCTAATGTTATATATCAACTCTAATATTATTATAAACCCTAAATCATTAATTCCTCTTCACGTGCAACCAAAATGACCTAGGTTAAACTATTCTTTTCAGCCGCCATCAACTTCAAGCCCCGTGTACACTCTCGCTCTCTCTCGAGTTCTCTCCCTCGCTTCTCGCCCTCACCCTCACTCCGGCGACCACGCAGCCCCGTGCGACCCCGTCGGCGACCCCCCTGCAGCCCACGTCGCCGCCGCAAACCACCTGTGAGCCTCGCACGACCCCCGAGTGTCGGTGAAGCCGCAGCAGCTTGCTGCTGCTTCCGATCGTCGGCGGCCCACAGCTCCGACACCCGCACCCCCCTCTGCACTGCCCCGCGACGCCGGCAACCGCCTCAGACATCGGCGCCGTGACAGTGCAGCCCATGGCTGTGCTGTTTCTTCCGCCACCGCCAACCAGCTAGCGCCGCCGCGCTTTCCCCGGAGTGCCCGCGGCATCCACCTAGGCCGGAGACACCCCTCGTGGCCTCCTACTAGGCCGGACAGCCTACGACTGCGTTCCGGTGACGTCGTATCAACGTTCTCGCTCTGTTACTCGCTGTTTCGACGTCGATCACGCCGTTGCCGCTGTCTAGCTTCTACTCGCTGCTCACGCACTTCGTCCGCTGCCCGGACGAGTCTCGCTACGCTACCCGTAGCCGAGACGCCATAGACGACGCAGATCCCCTACCGTTCAGACGCCACGTCCGCACTACTCCAGACACCGGAGAGGTTGGTTTTTCCGAAACTCGTAGCGCAACCCACCCGTAGCCAAAACTGAACCCTAACTAAAAACCGGCAACTTAACTCATTAAATTTACTTTCGGCTCTCTTAAAACGATGTGGAACCGTAGATCGACGATCGGACTTTTTGACTGTGCACATAGGATAGAATCGTCGGATAGGCTGAACGGACATCTTGACTTCTGACTGTTAGGGTAGCCACGTCCAACCTAGAAACGAACCCTAAATAGGATTTACTAAAAACGCGACCTGACACCGTCACCGTGGCAATGTTTCAGACGGACTTCCGCGGACGAGACGCTTGGACGAGACGCTTCGGGAGGACGACACACTCGCCATCGCAGGCAAGTGTACCCCACTTGCACTTTTGGTCGTGCTTAGGCCTTAGTTGGTTTGAACTGATAACTGTGAACAAATAGAACCGGACGTGAAATGATAGCGTCCGGGACGACCCCTGACGGCTCAGACTTGACGACAAAGTCTGAGCCTGACAACAACAACTTTTGGCTTCGTAGGGTTATCATGTGTGTGCGTGTGCGTGGACACCCTAGAATAACCCATCCCGTCTTGTCACGTCCTGTCCCGTCTTGCATAGCCTGCGGGCAATAGGGCACTCACCAGTGAGTGGGTGATCCCATGTACTGATACACAGCCCAGAGGGCAATAGGGCACTCACCAGTGAGTGGGTGATCCCTTGTCGTGATACACAGCCCAGAGGGCAATAGGGCACTCCCCAAGCTAGAGCGAGTGATCCCTTGTCGAGCTTGTCTTGTCTTGTCATACTTTGGGTTTGGGGTTGGGTTGAGCGTGCGCATGACAAGAGGGTCTGATCCCCCTTGAACCGTAAGGCGTGAACCCTTTCGTGTCTTACTTGTCTTGTCTTGTCTTGTCTTGTCCAGTCACGTCTCGACTTGTCTTGACACCTGTTGATTAGTCCTGTAGTTTGTAGCACACACACTACGACTACTACTTGCTACGCCTTACTTTCCTGTTGCGTTACTCCTTTTTGTTACTCTGTTATAACCCCATCATGCTAATCAACCAGTAAATCGTTGTCTAAAAGTTGATACACTTGCAGTAGAGTCTGACCACTTTTTTGTAGACTTTACCTGACGTACAGTTTCCTTCTTTGGTGATGTACGTCAGGTGTTGAGCCGGAGTACGTCGACGAGGCGGACTTGCCAGTAGACGGGGAGCCGGATGACGTTGATCTGGAGTACGACCCAGAGGAGGACCAGAGTTAGAGGCCTCTTGTTGCTCATCCGTAGTTTTCGTTTTCAGATTAGTTGGGTGCGTAGCACCTCTTTGTTTTCCTGTCTAGGTTGGGTGCTTGCACCAGTAGTTTCCTTTTCTGCAGGTGTAGCCATTTCCGACGTTTTAGACTTTTTCGTACTTTGGATGTTTAATTTGGAATAAAATGAAATGATATCTCTTTTCAGTACTTTTGTTGTTCCGTACTAACATGCAGAAACCTGTTCCTTCGTTTTGGAATACCACAGACGTTTATTGGGTCTGGGCTCTCAGCCCCGGCCTAAGCGGGCCTTAGTCACGCTTCACCTCCGTACTTTTGGGAAGCGGGGCGTGACAGTCCCGATCACCACCGTCGCCACCTATCCGGTCTGTACTACCTCCTCCTCCTCCTCCTTTTGTCGAGCCACTTCCGCTCGTCTCGCTCTCGAGACTGAGCTGGCTTCGCTTCGCGCTGTCGTTTCATCCTCCACCCCCTCGGACCCATCCCCTTCGATTTTCTCTCACCCACGCTTCCTCGCACTTGAGAGGGACGTGGCCACCATCCTCTGCATTCTCACTCACGTCCACGGACCACCACCTCCCACACCACACCCCTCTCCACCACCTTCACCCCCTCGACATTTTTCACCTACACCATCACCCCCTAGGCGACCATCTCCCCCTATCACCACTTCCACTCCCACCACCTCATCTACTCCC
>JAULAV010002128.1:0-25000 GCA_030789695.1 Scilla litardierei | reverse complement strand
TCCCAAAGGTCACTTTCTTTTCCATTTGACCAGTCGACTGATGTTGGATTGACAGTCGCCTGTTCAAGGTATAGTCGATTGTCAATGCTTCAATAGTCACCTGTCTATGATTCATCTACAGACTTTGCTCTCTGAAAAGTTTCAAGTATTAGTGACAGTCGACTGATGTTGGTTTCACAGTCGCCTGCCCATGGCACATGTGCCTGTGTGTTCCATATCACTCGCCTGTCGTGTCTTTCCAAAACTTTCTGAGGTTTCTTAGCTTACCCATGTTGCGGCCAGTCGACTGTAGAAGGATTTACAGTCGCCTGTTAGGTTTACAGGCGCATGTCTTTTCTTCATCAGTCGACTGTCCTACGTGGTAAGTTACCGTTTGAATTCTCACCTACCCTCTGACACAGTGCAGCAGTCTACTGTGTTTTCTTTACCAGTCGACTGTCAACTGTGTAAATTCTATCCGTTGGCTTCTTCTCCACGGATTTCAAAGTGGTTTTTGGGGATCCTGTTTAGGGGTTTTGGGGAACCTATAAAGAGAGCTTCTACTGTTCCATTGAGGGGTTACTCATCTTCTTGATCATCTCTTAAAAAACCATAGCTTTCAACTTCAAGTTTTTCAAAGCTCTCAAATTCAAAAGCCCAAGAATTCCAATCTCATTCTCCCTTGCTTTCCAACCTAGAATCAAAGTGATATCCTCTAGGGGATTGGTGGTGACAAGAGAAAGGGCTTTTCTCTCTTTCTGAAAGAGACCTCAACACACAACACACTTTCTCCTTCAAGTTCTACTTCAAGGCATAGTGATTATAAGTGTTGCTATTTCATTATTTCAAATCTTTCGATATTAGTTTAACTCTCGGTTTGTGAGAGTGGTTTGCTTTCTCCTAAGCTGTGGGAGTCAAGGACATCGATTGTGTTTCAATTTCACTTGCAGGTTTGCTATAAGTGGGTTTAAAGGAAAGCTCAAGTTAGGGTTCTAACTTGAGTATCCGGTTGTATCCGGGTGGAAGGAACGTAGGATTACAGGGAACAAGTCGGGAGTTAACTTGGGTAATCCGAACCCTTGAAACATACTTTGTGATAGTATTGTTTCAATTTGTGTTTATTTATAATTCCGCATTTATTGTTGGTTAGGAATTTAAATTGGTATAACCATCGTTTAAATTTTATAAACATTATTTAACACCTCCTTCTAGTGTTCTCCTCATAGCCAGAATCCCTACAATTGGTATCAGAGCGTTGGTTTATAGCTATGGCATCCAACAACAATAACGTTCCTCCACCTCTTTCGTATAACAATCACGACCGTGATGGTCCGTCTACCATTTTCGAAGGACAATCAACGGTTCGTCCTCTGCGTTTCAATGGTACAAATTTCGGCTGTTGGAAATGTCGGATGGAGACATTTCTTAAGAGTGCTTCTCTTTGTAGAACCCTCCACAAGGAATACGTTGAACCATCCGAAGAGGATTTTGACAAATGGACTCCCTTCGAGAAGTCCGCCGAAGTGAACAACGCCAAGGCAATGAATGCTCTTCATTGTGCCTTGGATCCGGATGAGTTCAATAAGATATACACATGTAAGAGTGCATATCAAATATGGAACCATCTAGTCGTTACCCACGAGGAAACGAACAAGGTAAAGTTGTCTAAATTATATGGTGCAATACAAAACTTCGATATGTTTCATATGCAGGATAATGAGAGCATTGCAATAATGTACGGACATTTCACCGACATCACCAATGAGCTTGAAGCTCTTAGACAAGTCTACACCCAAGAAAAAAGGTGAGAAAGATAATCATGGGAATGACCTCAAAATGGAAAAGAAGAGCAATCGTCATTGAGGAGGTCAATAACATGAAGAACTACACCGTGCTGAATCTCATTGGTACTCTCATGTCTTACGAAGTAAGAATGGAGAACCAATCGAAGATTAGAGCAATGATGAACCCAACGGAGGCCAAGAAGAAATCGTCAGAATTCAAGGCTACTTCTTCATCCTCTGATAGTGAAGAATCCGAGAACGAAATGGACTTGGAAGAAATGGCACAAATGGCGAAAAAGTTCCAACGCTTCTTTCGCAAAGGTAAATTTCCTTCCAAAAATAAATTTGATTCTACTAACAATACCACATCTCTTTGTTTTAGGTGTAACGAGCCGGGGCACATCAAGAATGATTGCCCAATGTTTAGAAACAAAGAAAAGTGGAAAGCTCCAAAATACCACAAGTCCGACAAATACAAGAAGAATAAGAAGAAATGACTTGTTGGGATGTTCGATGATTCCAGCGGAGATTCCTCAAGTGAATCCGAGGATGAAAAGGGTGAGAGTGCACATATGTATTTTATGACCCGAGAAGATCCACTCTTCAATGAGAGTGATAGTGACATCGATGAACCCGAGGTAACCATGGATGAACTTCGTATTGCTAAAAAAGAATTATTTTCTAAGTATCAATCTCTTATGCTTAGATATACTATTTTAAAGAAATCTAATGTTAGCAAATCATCCATGCCATGCATTATCAACAATGACACCATTGTTGATACACTTACACTTGAGAAAGCCACTTTGGTTTCTCAAAATGATATCTTGAGAAATGAGGTGACTTCCCTCAAATCTCAACTAGATCAACTTATCCTAATGATAGTATTGATCTAGCTTCACATAACACACAATTGGGTATTGAGAATGATTCTCTTAAAACCCAAGTGCACGAGCTCAAAACACGTGTGTCCACCTTGGATACCAATATTTCTTCTCTTAATGAGAAATATGAGCTCATGTCATCCCAAGGTAAGATATTTAACAAATGAAAAGTGCAATTGGATGAATTTCTTGCAAACCAATTTCCGGCCACACATCGTGTTGGACTTGGTTATGTGGAAGCAAATGCATCCAAATCTCGCACCTCCTATAATGGTGTAACTATAGATTTTGTGAGGCCATCCTTCGGTGCATCCACAAGTGGTGTCAAAAACACTATTGGTAGCAAACCTACCAAGAAGGCCATCACTTCACAATCTCTTCCGAAACCCACTAAGGGTGGAAACCAAAAGAAAGGTCATGCATATATGTACACCAACTCTCATACACGTAGGAAATCTCCTGTTTCACATGTGGACACTAATGACACTTTATGCTCCACACCCACGGACACGTGTAAACCCACACATGAGAAATACTCATGCACGTGTCCCTACACGTTCATATGTTCATACACATCATTCTTCAATGTATGCTTATCCACCTCATGTTATGCATGCTTCATATGTTGCATATAACATGCATGCTCCTAATTTTGCATACAACCTATATATGTCTCATGCTTATCCACCTCCATCTTCATATGCTAGAACTCATGCTCCTAGGAAGCATGCACCACATAGAGCTCAACCAAATGTGCATGCAACTAGGAAAAGGACAACCAAAATATACACAATTTGGGGTCCTAATAACACTAGCATAATTGATAGGAATGCTTATGTTGACTAGTGATGTAATAAAAAGTGGTAATTATGTTGGGAAGCGAAAGTCCACTTGGACTTGGCTTCCAAAGGGCTAATCCCCTTGGACCCAATAAGGCTTGGGTACCATGAGCTTATGGTATATTATGTAGGTACCCAAGAAAAAGAAAGAGAGCAATAAAAGTTGTATTGGCTCTAACAAGAAAGGGTGGATACTCGATAGCGGATGCTCCAAACACATGACGGGAGATCCCACTTTTCTCTCCGAAGTGATTAGCATCAAGGATGGTGCAACAGTCACTTTTGGAGGTAATCAAAAGGAAACCATCATTGGAGTAGGAAAAGTCGGTAATCCTTCCAACCCGCTTATTACAAATGTCTATTTAGTTAGTGGTTTATGTCATAACCTTATCTCCATTAGTCAACTTTGTGACAAGGGCTACAAGGTTAACTTTGGAGAGTGTATGTGTAAAATTGTAGATATTGATTCACATATTTTATTTACCGGTATTAGGCATAAAACATTTATTATTTGAGCTTGCCTAAAACCATAGAACATTGCTTAGTTGCTAATACAAATGAAAAACTATTATGGCATCGCCGTTTTGGTCATGTTCATTTTAAGCACTTATATAAGTTAGCTAAGCATGATCTTGTAAAAGATTTTCCGAAAATTGTTTTTAGTAAGAAAAACTTTTGTGATTCTTGTCAAAGAGGTAAACTAAGTAAATCATCTTTCAAACTTAAAGAAGGCGTAACTTCTAAGAGGCCCCTAGAATTACTTCATCTAGATTTATTTGAGCCAACTAGAACCACGTCTTTAGGTAATGCTCATTATGGATTAGTTGTCGTTGATGACTTCTCAAGATTTACTTGGGTTTTATTTTAACCAATAAGAATGAAGCTTTTGAAGAGTTTACTATATTTGCAAAGAAAATTCAAAATTTCTTAGGATCCACCATTATCATTATTCGTAGTGATCATGGAGGAGAATTTGAGAATGAATCTTTCACCAAGTTTTGTGATGACAACGAGATTACTCACAACTTTTCTTTTCCTTGCGCACCACCACAAAATGGTGTTGTTGAGAGAAAGAATAGGACCATAATAGAGTGTGCCCGTACCATGCTCTATGATAGTCATCTTGGACTACAATTTTGGGCGGAGGCGGTACACATGTCATGTTATGTGCTTAAAAGGATCCTAGTGAGGCCCCGAACGAACAAAACTTGTTATGAATTATTTTATGATAAAAAGCTGCAAGTTAAATATTTTCGTGTTTTTGGTTCAAAATGTTTTATGAAGAACACTTTTGGTAACTTAGATAAATTTGAGCCAAGATCCGATGAAGGAATTTTTATTGGATATTCCACACGTAGTAAAGCCTACCGGATATACAACAAAACCTCTTCAACGATCGAGGAATCACTACACGTATCATTTTATGAAGATTTTGATATTCCTCATGTTGTTGTTGATAGTGTAGATGTTTTATGTGATTCCATTAGTAATTTTAAAATTAATGATTCTATTTTTGAGACTAACAATACTAATGAAATTGTTAAAGATGGTCCAAGTGATGCAGGGATTCCCAAAGCTTATCCAACCGTTCGTAATCACTCCCATCCAACCGTTCGTAATCACTCCCATGACCAAATTATTAGAGATTTGGTGTGAGTGTACGAACAAGGTCAAGAATTGATGAATTCTCTCATTCTGCATTTGTCTCTACCATTGAGCCAAAGAATATCCAAGAAGCGTGTGAAGATAGCTTTTGGATAGTTGCAATGGAAGAAGAGCTCATGTAATTTGAGAGAAATGAAGTTTGGGAGTTCGTTCCTCTTCCAAGTGGTCACCAAGTGATTAGGACCAAGTGGATTTTTAAGAACAAGACCGATGAGAACAAGGTCATCACAAGGAATAAATCAAGGTTAGTAGCTCAAGGCTATCGGCAAGAGGAAGGTATTGATACGAAGAATCATTTGCACACGTAGCTAGATTAAAAGCTATTAGATTGCTTTTATCTTTTGCATCCCATAAAAATTTTAAATTATTTCAAATGGATGTTAAAAGTGCATTTTAAAATGGTATTGTTAATGAAGAAGTTTATATTTCTCAACCTACCGGTTTCATTCATGAAAAATTTCCAAACCTTATTTTCAAACTTAAGAAATCGTTATATGGGTTGAGACAAGCTCCTAGAGCTTAGTATGATCGACTCAAAACCTTTCTTTTGGATTTAGGTTTTAAAATGGGTAAAGTTGATTCAACTCTTTTTATTAAAGATTATGAAAATGACATCCTGTTAATTCAAGTTTATGTAGACGATATAATATTTAGTTCTACTAATTTTAATCTTTGCCAAGAATTCTCTAAGTCTATGAAAGATGAACTCGAAATGAGCCATATGGGTGAGCTCAACTACTTCCTTGGACTACAAATTTGGCAAATGAAGGATGGAACTTTCATACATCAAACAAAATACACCGGGGAGCTTATCAAGCGATTCGGGATGGAATCGTCTTTTAGCAAACAGACTCTCATGAGTATGACAACCCATCTACATAAGGATGAGAACAGGAAAGATGTAGACGTTCATCTATATCGAGGTATGATTGGTAGCTTACTTTACTTAACCGCTAGTAGGCCCGATATTATGTTCTCCGTATGTATTTGTGCTAGATATCAAGCTAGACCTAAGGAGTCACACTTGATTGCGGTTAAACGAATTTTTCGTTACCTCAATCATTCACTAGATTATGAGTTACTTTACCCTAAGTCTAGCACATATGATCTAATATCATATAGTGATGCCGACTTTGCCGGATGCAAATCCGATAGGAAGAGTACTAGTGGCACTTGCCATTTTCTAGGAAATTTCTTAGTTTCTTGGTTTTCCAAGAAACAGAACTCGGTATCATTGTCCACGATTGAAGTGGAATATATTGCCACGGGTTTTGCATGTGCACAAGTTCTTTAGATGAGACACACACTTAAAGACTATGGTATCAATTGTGATAATTATCATATCATGGCTGATAACAAAAGTGCAATTTGTATTTCCAAGAATCTGGTACATCACTCCCATACTAAACACATAGATGTGAGACACCACTTTATTAATGATCATGTAGCTAAGAAGAACATCATCTTAGAGTACATTGAAACCCAAAAACAAATCGCCAACATCTTCACTAAACCTCTTAAAGAAGATTCATTTCTGAGGTTGTGTAGAGAATTAGGGATTATGGGTGAATCTGAGTTATAGGAGTTCATACTTTTATTTTATATCATTCCTTGAACTCATATCATCATTTTACTTCTCTTGGTTTGATAGGCTATATGTTTTTCATATATTTTTGAAGAGAAGTATTTGAGATTTTTGATGATTTTGATTGTTTGGATTAATATACGTGATTTGTATGTTAATTTATAATGTTTTGATATTGATTTCTTGATTAGAGTATTGTTAGAGTATAGGTCCTAGGGTGAGTTGTCTCAATCATCTGGATTTCAACCCTTATGTATACTTTTGGACCAGGACAGACGACTGTCATTCCTTCGACAGTCACCTACCCAACTCTATTTTTCCTACTGCAGACTGAATTTTTTGCACAGACGAATGATGAACCTTTTCCAGCCGACTGTCTCTTTGACAGGCGACTGCACGTTGTTCATCAGGCGCCTCTCCTAATCTTGAGATGTCTCTGTTTATTCAACATATTTCTTGATCCTCTGTCAGACGACTGTTGCATAAGTTACAGTCGACTGTCTTTCTAACAGACGACTATGAGTTACTCAACAGGCGACTGTCTGTCAACCTAAGACGATCTATATCTTTTCGGCCATTCGACTGATGATTACACATCATCGACTGTCCCCTTCAGTGGCGGTTCGTTAACTCGATCTGAGTCGTCGATCTGGCGATCCAACGGCCCAGATTCATTCGATTCTATCTTATATACACGAGGCCGTCGATGTTTTTCTCTATCATCCGTTCAACTTCCATCATCTTCCACTTTGAACTCCAACTGTTTCTTTGTCTCCCTCTTCATTTCAAAGATCCAACCGATCTCTCTCCCCGATCACTCGATTGAGAGTTTGGGTCTCTCCTTCCACATCGTTCGTCGAGGATTAGGTATATATCTCTTGTCGTTCGTTCGTGCACTTTTCTTACCACCGTTTCTCTTGAATCGTGCAATGGCTCTTCCCAAGACCAAAGGGAAGCCATTGTTCCTAGGAGACCTAGGAACCCTAAGCCCAGTGTTGCCAAACCCAATAAATCCTATAAAGCCCGCACCAAGTTTCTGCAACCTCCCTCTGATGTTTCGGTTACTTCCGACTCCACTTCTTCTTCCACCGAAGAAGAAGCCTTCGATGAGCCTCTTCAGAAGCGTCCGCGTAGACCCATTGGTGGTCGGATCAATGAGCCTATCGCTGAGGCTGAGTCTAATCGTGTGGTTGCTGACACCCACCCCGAGACTAGTCCCGCTTCAACCCAAGGCCAAAATCCTTCCTGGCCTCCTCCTGCAGATCCTCCTGCAGATCCTCTTGTCCCTATTTGCCGAGAAGATGCTTGTCTGTAAAAATTTCATGCTATGCCTGGGATTAAGCTCCTACGTGAGCGATTCATTGTATTTCAGGCCTTCACCACTGAGAGACTATCCCAGACTCTCACGTCGACTCATTTGGGTGATCTGTTTCGTTTCTCTCAAGTCGACTCCCCTCGTGCATATCTATTCCTTGTTAAGATATTTTATGCCAATCGCATTTACGGTGAATATGCCGACACGGGTGTAATTGACACAGTTGTTCAGGGGACCCGTATCAGGCTTGACCCTACTCTCCTATGAACCATTCTTAGGATTCCTTCCACTGGCTCCTTGCCCGCTAATATCTCACTCTCAGATGTTGCAGATCTTGATCAGACTCTCCTTCAGGATATGTTCTCTATGATCCCTTCATATCTCTCTTTTGGCGTCAGGGCTTCCATGTTTTCTGCTAGCGGTTGGGCTATTCACCTAGTGGTGAAGTCCAACTTCTTGCCGAAATATGGCTCCTCTGATCAGCATTCTCAGGAGATTCTCCGCTACATGTCTGCCATTTTCTCTGGCATGTCTGTGAACTGGGCCAGAGTCCTCCTTGTTCGGATAGACAAGGTCGAATTCACTACTGCCTCCTCTCACATTCCATATGGAGGACTCCTCAATTTAGTCTTTCGTCATTTTGGGATTGATCTGACTCCATATGAGCACATGCCCCTTGGCCCTCTTCTCGATGCTTCTGTTAAGTCGAAGGCCCCTTCGGCTCTGCAGACGGCATCAAAGAAGAGGCAGTCTTCTTCAGCTCCGTCTTCATCCACCGTTCCACCCTATGATCAGCCCTCTTCCTCTGTTGTACCCTCTCGTGATCTGTTGGACGAGAAGGTGTCTGGTATATATGAGTTGTTCCATCTGCTGTTCCAGCATCAGGGCATTCCTTTCCCTGATCATCTCAGATCTTTTGTACCATCACCTCAGCCTTCTCAGCCTCCTCCTCCAGTCATCACTGAGCTTTTTGAGCATCCTGTTGACACTACTCCTGAGACGGTTGCTTCTTCGGCTCCTCAAGATGTTGATTTCAGCATAATATTACGTTATTTCCCCATCAATGGACCCCGATTTGTGCATACATAAGTGCTAAAAAAGCTCTAGTATAGTCATATTCAGAATATCATATAATATTAGAGCTTAATCTTATAATTTGCAAAACTATCGATTGTATGAACTAATTTGTGCTTTTTCATATTTTTCAGGAGTAGTGCTCGAGTCCACGATTCCAACGGCTATTCATTCAGATTTTTCGGAGCTCAGGAGAATTTTCTACAAATTATGGAAGCACAACAGTTCAAAGAGAAATGAAAATAAAAGAAAATAAAAGGAAATAAAAAACAAAAAACAAACACAGCACGCTCATTTGAAATGAGCGGGCCCCGATCATTTCAAATCAGCGGGGTGGTGGCTTCCCCATTTGCGAGCAGCACATGCTACAAAAAAAATGCACGCGCACATAAGCAAGCCCCGCATGCGGGTCGGTCGGCCAACAACCCAGCCTAGCCCTGCATGCCAAATGGTAGGCGTGTGTGGATGCGGGTGCAGAGCGGCAGACAGGCCACAGATCCGACCCAAATGCACAAAACAGACCCGCAATGAAGATCAAAGGCTATTTGTGACGTTTTTGAACCGTTTTCCGCCCCCTCACCTTCTAAATCGTGGGCAAGCTATTGTTGGCCATAAAGCCCTACTATCTATTGATTCATTGGAGTTATATATGTATTGATGAGTGGGAATATGAAGAGCCAAGCACATTAAACCCATGAAGAGTGTGAAGCCTATAAATAGCGGGGTTTCTTGAGCTTTTGGCATTAGATTTTGGTGTAGTCTTCTCCTATATATTTCTGATTTTAGAGAGGCTATTGTGAGTGATTTGTCATAGGATTTTAGAGAAAGAAGAAGGTTCTTCATGTGCAAAGTTTGAAGGGTGTAATTGGTGATATCCTCTCAACTTATTTGTTTTCTTTCAAGTTTCTTTTCTCTTGAATAAAATCATGTTTATTACGTTTATAATCTCTAATATTTTCAATATGAGTGGCTAGATTTTATTTGTACATGGTATGGAATAGTTAGAGATATGATTTGTACCAATTTGGTTGAGGTTTTTTTACGCTTTCAAAGCAAACGTTGTTAAACATTTTTATCTTTTCTTTTTAACTTCTCATTCATCTTCCAAAAGATTATGAATGAATTGATGATCACCCCACAAGGGTGAGTTTTGATCTTCCCAAAAGGAAACATCAAGTTTTATAAAGATCATTGCGTTAAGAACTATATTTATCATTATCGTGATTAATCCCTACGAAAGCATCTTCCGATGACTTTCTCCCAAAAAGATATGTCATTGAGTTATCTCTATTCAACCAAACTAGTGCATATCATATATCCTAATGAAACTATATCATGTGCATAGCTATAAATATCTTCAAAAAAACAAAAACGTTCTTCGCTCATTTTGCCATAAACTTAAAAACCAAATCTAAAATCATTAAATCATCATTATTCAAAGTAGTTAGGTTCTCTTTGATTATTCTCTAATTGATTTGAACTTGTGGTTGCAACAGGTTTTCTCCGGAGGATATGATATTCGAACTCCCGGAACTTTACTACATGCACAAACTTTTACACTTGAGAGTAACACGTTTTTGGGTGAGGCAAGTTTTTGGCGCAGTTGCCGGGGAGAATGGCTTGCTACCAAAGTTTATTTCATTCAGAGGACCTTCGGTGAGATCTTTCCACTTTGTTGTTCATAGATTTTTTTTGTTTTTTCTTTCTTCAACATAAAAACCCATAAAAATTAGAACATTTTTTATAAAAAAAACTTGTGCTTGAAATTGGTTTATATGGCATAGGACTCCTAGGACACAAAGGTTGACTAGACGCTTTGAAATGGATGAAAATAATGCTAACAATGATGAAAACACTAGTAACAACAATGAAAATAATTTGCAAACTGGAGTTCCTAGAACTTTAAAAGATCTTCTTAGATTCATGCTTTGTCTTACCCACTGATGCAAATTATTTTAATTTTAAACCAGTGTTAATCCAACTCTTACCCACATTTCATGGGATGGACAAGGAAAACCCTTATCTTCATATAAAAGGATTTGAAGAAGTATGCTTAACATGTTTTGATGGAAAGACTAGTGAAGACACGATATATCTAAAATTGTTTCCATTCTCATTAAAAGACAAGGCTAAAAACTGGTTGAATGCTTTGCCACCACGTTCTATCATTACAGGTTGACTTTTTAAAGAAATTATTTCCTATACACAGACACATGGATTGAAAAGACAGATTATAAACTTTGCCCAGAAAAGCGAGGAAACATTCTACCAAGCGTGGGAAAGGTTCAATGAGCTGCTGCTAGCATGTCCACTCAATGACTTCGATAAAAGCAGGATTATTGGCTTCTACTACGATGGACTACAACCCCAAATGAAACAATTCATAGAGATGATGTGCAACGGTGGATTCTTCGATAAAGAGCAAGACGAAGCTTGGACGTTCTTGGAGGAGATATCAGAGAATGCACAAACATGGGACACTACTTCAGAGTACGACAAGGGGGCCATCTCAACACCATCCCAACCATCACATGGAGGTATGCACACTTTGAAGTCAGAGAATGCTATGGAAGCAAAGATGGAAGCTTTGCTCACAAACAAGCTTGAAGCCCTCAATTTGAAAGGATCCAAAGGAGTTGAGGTCGTATAAAGCTGTGCACTTTGTGAGGTTGGTGGCCATGATACTAGTACTTTCCCCACACTTCCAGCTTTGAAGGACATACTAAGCAATCCTATGGAGGTAAACCAAGTATTAACCATGAATTCTAACAATAGGGGGTGGCGTAACAATCCGAACTTAAATTGGGGCCCCCCAACAACAACAGCAACAACAACAAGCTCCTCCTCCCTTTAGACAACCACAATTCAACAACAACTACCAAGGAGGGAACCAGAGGAGGAACCAAGAGCCAACACAAGAACAACAGATGCAACCATTTGGCGATGCACTTCAACAGCTTATTCAACTACAACAAGCCCAAATACAACAACAACAGGCTCAATTCCAGGCTCAACAAACTCAAAACCAACAAATAAGCGGAAGCATGGCTAAGCTTACGGCAACTTTGGAAAAAGGTAAGCTTCCATCACAACCATTTCTGAATCCTAATATGAGCTCATCTTCTTCTGCAGGTAACAACATAAAGCCTTGCCAAACTGTAACCACACTAAAGAGTGGGAAGGAAATTCTGAAGCCTGATCCACCAATCAACGAACCTGAACAAGAGGATGAGATTCAACAGCAAGAAAAGGTGCAGGAGGAGAGCACAGATGGTGATCTGAACAATAAAGTCATTGAAGAGGAAGATACTGCACCATATGTACCTTCAACACCATTTCCTCAACGACCACTTCAAAAGAAAAAAGATAAGTATCAATCTGAGATTTGTGAAATTTTTCAGAAGTGCCAAATAAACATCCCTTTGATTGATGCCATAAACCAAATCCCTGCATATGCAAAATTATTAAAGGACCTTTGCATAATTAAAATAAAGTTAAATGTGAAGAAAAAGGCCTTTTTAACTGAACAAGTTAGCTCCATAGTACAACAAAACATACCACCGAAATTTAGAGATCCTGGATCACCCATCGTCACTTGTAATATTGGCACAAAAAAGATTGAAATGATTTATTGGATTTAGGATCTAGTGTCAACATTTTACCTTATCCTATTTTTACACAGCTTGAGTTAGGGAAACTAAAACCAACATTTGTTGTATTGCAATTAGCTGATAGGTCTATAAAAGTTCCTAAGGGATGTATTGAAGATGTACTCGTCCAAGTAAACAAATTTTATTACCCTGCAGATTTTATAGTCCTAGACATCCAAGGATCCCAAGCTACAAATTCTACTCCTATCATCCTTGGTAGACCTTTCCTTGCAACATGTAATGCCCTAATCAATTGTAGGAATGGTAAACTAAAAATCACTTTTGGAAACATGTCTTTAGACTTGAACATTTTTAATAAATGTAAGCTTCCAAGTGTGGATGATGAAGTTGAAGAGGTAAATATGATTGATTCTTTGGTGAATGATTACATTATCTCTGAATTTGATGGTGATTCTACAAGTGTGGAGGATACTGATGATATCTCTTTTGTGCAGAAAGATGTGAAGGAGCTCAATGCGATATGGAAGCCTAGGTTCGAGGCCTTGCCATCAAATCCATCAACTCTCAAACCATCTGAAATGGAGGATCCAAAGCCTGAACTCAAGCCACTTCCTGACTTTCTCAAGTATGCTTTTCTTGGAGATGAAAACAGCTTTCCAGTGGTAGCATCTTCTAAACTCTCTATAGAACAGGAAAGCTCTTTAATTGAGGTTTTGAAAAAGCATAAGGGGCTATTGGATGGTCCATTGCTGCTATTAAAGGAATTAGTCCCATTGTATGCATGCATCACATTTACTTAGAAGATGATGCCAAATCTACTAGAGAATTACAACGAAGGTTAAACCCTACATTAAAAGAAGTAGTAAAAGGCAAGATTCTAAAATTATTAGATGCATGTATCATATACCCAATTTCTGACAGCAAATGAATAAGTCCATCCAGGTTGTACCTAAAAAGTCTGGTCTCATTGTGGTTAGAAATGAGAATAATGAACTTATCCCTGTTAGAACCACCATAGGATGGAGGATGTGTATAGATGATAGGAAACTGAACTTCAGAACTAGGAAAGACCACTTCCCTCTACCATTCCTTGATCAAATTTTAGAGAGAGTGTCTGGACATGAGTACTATTGTTGCTTAGACGGCTATTCTGGTTAATATTAGATTGAGATTGCACCAGAGGATCAGGAGAAAACGAATTTTACTTGTCCTTTTGTTATTTTTGCTTTTAAGAAAATGTCGTTTGGTCTATGTAATGCCACTGCTTCTCTTCAGCGATGCATGCTTAGTATTTTTGATGATATGACTGGGAAAATTATGGAGGTATTCAAGGACGACTTTTTTGTATATGGTAGCTCTTTTCATGATTGTTTAGCTAACTTGGCTCGTGTCCTTGACAAGTGCATTGAGAAGAACCTCCTATTGAATAGGGAGAAGTGCCATTTCATGATCATCGAGGGCATTGTCCTTGGTCTTGTAGTTTCAAAGGAGGGAATTCAGGTAGACAGAGCCAAGGTAGCAGTAATTGAGAAGCTACCAAGTCCCAAGTGTGTGAGGGACATCAGATCATTTCTTGGTCATGCATGATTTTACAGGCGATTTATTTAAGATTTTAGTGCCATTTCTCGCTCTCTTAGCAACTTACTATCTCAAAATGTGGATTTTAATTAGACACCTGAGTGTCAACATTCTTTTGATACTTTAAAAAAGTTGCAAATTTCTGCTCCTATTTTGCAGGTTCCATTTTGGTCCCTGCCATTTGAGATCATGTGTGATGCTAGCAACTACGCCGTTGGCGCAGTGCTTGGACAAAGGAAAGACAAGCACCCGGTGGTTATTTCCTATACCAGCAAAACAATGAACGATGCTCAAATGAACTATACGACCACATAGAAGGAGTTGTTGGCTGTAGTATTTGCCTTGGAGAAATTCAGGAGCTATATTTTGGGATCTCCTATCTTGATTTACACAGACCACTCTACTTTGAAATATTTATTGTCTAAAAAACATGTTAAACCTCGACTAATACGATGGATTTTATTGTTGCACAATGTCCTAATTACAGACAAGAAGTGCGTGGAGAATTTAGTACCTGACCACCTATCACGATTGACACTCGGCCTTGATTCAGCAGAAGTACCCTTAGAGGACTCTTTTCCTGATGAGCATCTTTTTAGTGTCTCCACCGTGCCATGGTATGCAGATATAGTAAATTATCTAGTGATTGGTAAGACACCTGAAACTTGGTCATTTCAAGATGTTAAAAGGTTCAAGAATGAGGTAAAATACTTTTTCTTTGATGATCCATACCTTTATAAATACCGTAGTGACCAAATTATTAGGAGGTGCATCCCTGACCATGAGATAGGTAGTGTGATACAATTTTGTCACGATGGGGTATGTGGAGGACATTTCTCTGCAAATAAAACTGTGGCTAAAATCTTGCAATGTGACTTTTATTGGTCAACCATGTTTAAGGATACCCTTCGGTATTGTAAAACATGCATTCCTTGCCAACAGTTGGGAAGTATTACTAGACGAAACGTGATGCCTTTAAACCCCATTCTAGAGATAGAAATATTTGACTGTTGGGGTATAGATTTCATGGGACCTTTCCCACCTTCATTTGGATATGCTTATATATTGGTTGCCATTGATTATGTTTCTAAATGGGTGGAGGCTATTTCTTGCAGGTCGAACGATGCTTCAATTGTGCTCAAATTTCTCAAGGAGAATATCTTTTCTAGGTTTGGAGCACCCAAGGCCTTAATTAGTGATGGAGAGTCTCACTTTTGCAACCGCTTGTTCATTAATATAATGAAAAGGTTTGGGGTCACCCACAAAGTTTCTACCATCTAGTCTTTGGGAAGTTTTGTCACCTACATGTTGAGTTGGAGCATAGATCTTATTGGGCAATTAAGAAATTGAACTTTGATATTGATTCATTTTTTGCCTCTCGCAGGTTACAGTTATTGGAGCTAGAGGAGCTGAAGAGAGATGCCTACAGAAACGCTAAGATCTCCAAGGAAAGGATGAAGTCTGTTCATGACAGAATGATCCTTAGGAACGAATTCATACCAGGCCAAAAGGTTCTTCTCTACAATTCCAAACTCCACATCTTCCCTGGGAAACTTTGCTCTAGGTGGTTTGGGCCTTTTATCGTCAAAGAAGTTTTCCCACATGGAGCGGTCCTATTGCTGAATGAGAAAGAAGGAAGTGAGTTCAAGGTGAACGGTCAACGATTGAAGAATTTTCATGAACCTTGGACCAAGGAGGTGAGCACCATCGATTTCACGGACCCACTTTCGGGTGGTAACTAATCCGATGTTTGCTCTCCATGACTACTCTCCTTTACATGGAGCACAATGCTTATTTTAAGTTGGGGGAGAGTATAGATTATTATTAGATTTTTTGTCTTAGTTTTTTCATGATTTTTTAATCTTCTTTTCATTTTTTCTCTTTCTTCTATTAAAAGAAACTAAAAATAAATAAATAAATTGGAGAAGGCTTCAACATTTTCATCACATTCATTTTGCTTAGTCCCTAAATGCTCAATTCCATGCGATTTTCTCGGATTATTATTTGGTATCAAATTCATAGATGTTTGAATGGCATGTGTTAATTTCTTTTCCACATTGAAGTCAAATGTTAAATATGCCATGTATGAAACTAGTTTATATGTCATGATACTCTCCTTGAAATAATTTGGGAATAGTTTTGTGCAAGCTATTGTTATGTGTGAGTAGGATGAAGCAATTGAGTTGATTGGTTCTAAATTGGATAGGATTCTGGCCATTTGCATATATTTGGTGACTCCTACTAAGCGGGTGGTTGAGTTGATAATTTAAGTTGAAAGTGAAAGAGAAATATAATAAGTGAATAATTGAATGGTTCTCCTAGTCAAATTGAGTAGCCGGGGCCCCACGAAACATTGGGGATGACGCCAAAGACGAGATCTAGGGGTCATTCTAGCCCTTTGTCTATATAGCGTTATCGCGTGTACACAAAGGTAGCTGTGTTTGCATTTTAAAGCGTTATCGCGTGTATGCAAAACAAAAATATAAAAAAATGAGAATGAGGCAATAAATGAGGAATAAGAAACATGAGTGATGCAATCTCAACCCCCACAAGTTAGAAGAAGCTTTGCATTGTTTTGACCAAATCCTTAAAAATTGAAAACTATGATATGATTTGTGATATATCCTAACAAATGCATATTGTGCTTACTACTTTACTCTTCTCTGAATTAGATTGTGGGGAATGTCATATGTTATTCTAATTCATACATTGTGCATATTGGCTTTGAAATCAATTGGAAATAACTTTTGGAGTAGGCCATGATAATATCATGAGTTTGGTACATGTTTTTATTGAGTCCGAATTTATCGCATAATTTGCCAGAGACTAGCAAATAGCTAGTTGGGGGTAGATGTCTCCACTACTGTTGCTGCTGCTCCTCTTCCGGAGGATACTCCAGATGATCCAGAGGCCCATGAGTTCCGAGTTGAGTTGGCTACTCCCGCACACTCCTCAGCTGCTGATTTGGATTGACACTTCGCGGAGACTACTCACCCTTAGGCCTAGATTTATTTTGTTAGGGTTGCGAGTTTGATTGTCTGTTTGTATTTTGATTTTTTGTATTGATGGATGATGCTGTATGTATGATGATCATACTTTTGATGTACATGGAGTTGATGTTGTATTTTGTACTCTATGTATCTGTTGATTATATATATATGATGATATACTGCTTCATATTGTGTCTCATTTATTTTTATGTTGATTGTGTGAACTTTGTGAAATTGTCTCTCTTTGTATGCTCTATTATATACATGATGTGATGTGAGATGTTTTTTTCACATTTTTTGAAATGTTGATATTGGATTCTCGTACCTTTAGTCAACTAAGTTTTGTTATGTTTATGATTTTTTGGTATATATATCAATGAGATTCACCTTTGTGATTATTTTTCTCCGATTATACTTTGGCATCACATTAGATATATATCCTATCTTTAGACTCTCATGATTGTTTTAGTACTTATTTAGTACTATTTTTGTTGTTATTCTACTCCCACTTTTTGGATAATGCCATAGGGGGAGAGAAATAAACATATCATAATTATGTGTTAAGTAAATTCTAAACTTGAATCTAAGATTGAAGTTACCTTAAATTCAGGGGGAGTAAGATATAATGAACTTGGATTATAAAATCATAGATTTCAAGAATTAAAATCATTTCATTCATACATATCTTACATGCTTGCTTCAATTGATCTATAGATGCCCTTATATACATTGACAAACTTGATTGGCATCTATGTAGGGGAGTAAGTTTTCATTAAGCATAATTATTTATCTTTTAATTTAGGTTTGTTTGTCATCATCAAAAGGGGGGAGAATGTTGAGTATTGGACTTCTCCTTACTTGGTGTTAATGATGAACAAATATAAATACTTGTGACTAATCCCCTATTTGTAGTTAATCCATTGCCTAAGCATATCATGAAGATCACTTAGCAATGGATGTCACTCAAAGATCAATCAAAGCATGAAAAGCGGATTGGATGATTACAGATGGTGATTGAAACTCCTAGAAGACTCCAAGTTCATACTTTGGATAGAAGAGAGGCTTCTACAAAATGTAATCTTTTTATTCTCTTATAGTATGTAGCTTAGAAGTAGAACTATGTTGGAGCACACACATCTTCATTTCTGTCCTAGGAAATCATTAGATCATATTTCATTATATTCCAATTCACATTTCACAAGCATGTGCATTTTGGGATTTCAACAGGCGACTGCTGAACGATTTACAGGCGCCTGTCTTATAACAATCGACTGTGATTTGTTATACAGTCGCCTGTAATGCACATAGTTTATTAATTGATTTTTTGGACCTTTTAGCTTTAACTCCATTCAGGCGACTGCTGTATAAAAGACAAGCGCCTGTCTAAGCTACATGCGCCTGTAATTTGTTAATCAGTCGCATGTCTCTCTCCTGACCAAAGGTCAATTTATTTTCCATTTGGCTAGTCTACTGATGTTGGATTGACAAGCACCTGTCCAAGGCACAATCGACTGTCAATGCTTCAACAGTTGCCTGTCTATGATCCCTTTGCAGACTCTGCTCTCTGGAAAGTTTCAAGTATTAGTGACAGTCGACTGATGTTGGTTTCACAGTTGCCTGCCCATGGCACAGACGCCTGTGTGTTCCACATCAGTCGCCTATCGTGTCTTCCCAAAACTTTCTGAGGTTTCTCAGCTTATCCATGTTGCGGCCAATCGACTATATAAGGATTTACAGTCGCCTGTTAGGTTTACATGCGCATGTCTTTTCTTCATCAGTCGACTGTCCTACGTGGTAAGTTACCGTTTGAATTCTGACATACCCTCTGACACAGTGCAGTAGTCTACTGTGCTTTCTTCACCAGTCAACTGTCGACTGTGTAAATTCTATCTGTTGGCTTTTTCTCCATGGGTTTCAAAGGGGGTTTTGGGGATTCTGTTTGGGGTTTTTGGGGAACCTATAAAGAGAGCTTTTACTGTTCCATTAAGGGGTTACTCATCTTCTTAATCATCTCTTGAAAAACCTTAGCTTTCAACTTCAAGTTTTTCAAAGCTCTCAAATTCAAAAGACCAAGAATTCCAATCTCATTCTCTCTTGCTCTCTAACCTAGAATCAAAGTGATATCCTCAAGGCAATTGGTGGTGACAAGAGAAAGGGCTTTTCTCTCTTTTTGAAAGAGACCTCAACACACAACATTCTTGCTCCTTCAAGTTCTACTTCAAGGCATAGGTGTTATAAGTGTTGCTATTTCATTATTTCATATCTTTTGATATTTGTTTAACTCTTGGTTTGTGAGAGTGGTTTGCATGCTCCCAAGTTGTGGGAGTCAAGGACATTGATTGTGTTTCGATTTCACTTGTGAGGTTGCTACAAGTGGGTTTAAAGGAAACCTTAAGTTATGGTTCTAACTTGAGTATCCGGTGGTATTCGGGTGGAAGAGACGTAGGATTACCGGGAACAAGTCGGTAGCTAACTGGGTAATCCGAACCTTTGAAACATACTTTGTGTTAGCATTGTTTCAATTTGGGTTTATTTATAATTCTGTATTTATTGTTGGTTAGGAATTTAAATTGGTATAACTATCGTTTAAATTTTATAAACACTATTCAATCCCCCTTCTATTATTTTCCTCATTGTCAGGATCCTTACAAATCACCCCCAATATATTTGAAAATTATGGTTGGTTAAGAAAAGCGTCAAGATTCTGCAACGAGTTGCTAGGCCCTTGGTCACCCTCAAGCACAGTGACATGCCCTTGATCTCCCTGAGCACCAGCACCAGCATCACCCATCGTGATGACGACTTCGCCAGTAGGAGCGACCTCCCCCATGCCCTGACTTAGATCATCATCATCGATATCCGGGAATAGCACAGGGATCTGGTCGATCTCAGTGGCAATGCCAGGGAACCGGTCCTTCACTTTCGATCGACATCGTTCGTAGCCTTTCTTGTACAGCTCATTGAAATCAGGCAATGAATCCTTGAATTCCTAGACTGCCCTCTCCGCTATGGCCTTGGTGCTGGCTTTCTCCTCCAGTAGAGCTTTCTCTACTCGTTCACTCGAGGCCGCTTGATCCGCTTCCCTCTTATGAGACTCGCGTAACTCATGCTCGAGCCGTTGAACGTGGTTTAGTCTCAGTTTGCACAGAAGCCCAAGCCTATCCAGCTCAGCCTGAGATTTTTCCACAGCCATCTTGACGGCCGCCAAGGTGACTTCATGATTAGCCACCGTCGTTGCGCGTCGACACAATGTAGCAATGGCCACGAGAGCCTGCATACAAGGCATGATGGTCAACATCCATGCCTACATCATCCATAATGAAGACTAGCACAGTAATTACTTGGACGTTCACGTGGACGACTTTCGACGCAAGCCTCTCATACTCGACCCTCTCCATAACGGACCTATCCCATGGAAGGGTAGCATTTTCTGCAATCCGAGAGGCGGTCCCGCACTTTAGAAGAGAAGAATCATCTCTCCTCATTGGAAACTCCATTTGAATGAGTTCCTCCGCAGGACAATCAAATGGAGCCTGAGGTGATCGACTCTCCATCAAAATTGGTCTGAATTCATTGGGAATGTCCTCAGACAGAGACACTGGAGGGAACATGTCCCCCATGGGCAGGAATCCTCATGCAGAAGGGTTTTCGGAGGGGCCCAGATCTCGCCTGAATTTCCCTCTAGAAGAGTTCCCTGCTCCTGCTCCAGAATGTTGGTCTCGCCAAGCAATTGAATCGCGTCCGAGGGCCCAGGCTGCTCAACGGCTTTAGTCGACCCAGATGGCTCTGAGTCACTAAGGCAAATTCGACACCTTTTCTTATTTCCCTCAACAGCAACCACCTTAAATTTTGTGGGGGGCTTCTCCCTTTTCTTCTACGGGAGACGAGCCAGCTGAGTAACCCCATCAACGATAATGGGTAGTTCCTCAGAAGATCGAGCCATTCTTTCTCCCATAGAAGACACTCGAGGAGATAACATGCTCTCCTCAGCTTCTCTGATAGAAGTCTCGACCCCTTCCCTCAGCACAGGTCCACCTGGTACTCCAGAACGACCATGCTTACAGAAGAAAAACATGTTAAGGCAGAGAGCCAAGATCGAACAGTTGATGGGCACGATTAAATCGACCTTTCGTCCATACGGTCCGGTGTAGCACCAAGTCGGACCACAACCACTTCGTCTTCCTCACATTATTCAGTAGGCTCAACAATGCATCGATGGCTTCCTTCTCCACTCTGGATAAAGGCTTGTCCTCGGTGAGACCTAAGTCAGGGACAGCCCATCCGGTACAAAAGCTCGCCTCGCCTTGAAAGACCACAAACACGAACTCCTCTTTCTAGTTGGAATTCGAGGAATGGAGATCATCAAATAGCTTACTGCCTCGACGGGCCGTTACCATGTACCAGCCTAGATTCTTGAGATGAGGGATCGAGAAGAAGTAATTGAATAGTCCCAGCGACAGTTCAACTCTCATCATCACGCACAGAGCAATGAAACCAACCAATGCACCTAGGGCGTTTGTCATTAGCTTGCAAATAGAAATGTTCAAGGTGCTTAGAAATTAGCGCATGAAAGGATGCATGGGGAATCGAAGCCCAAGTTGGAAAGCTTTTATGTAAACCCCAACTTCCCAGTCGCCGAAACGATGAACCCTTTCATCCCTCCTCGGCAATCGAATCTGATAGTCGAGTTGGACATATTTCCTCTGAAGTTCGGGGATCTGATCGGCTCCCACTATGGATCTCTAATTGGCAATCAGATCAGGTTCCATGGCTCCCAGTTTGTTCTTCTGCGCAACGGGAATCAAACTCCTTCCAGAGGCAGGGACGGATGATGAAGCCATTTTCAAGGAAGAAATCTGAGTCAAAAGCGATGATGATGATAGATTCAAATTTATAATCTAGAACCATCTTATATCGACTAAATGATAGCGACGTGATGCGACACGTGTCAAAAATCCGAGATTCCTAACATCTTAGATTTCGAACCTATGAATCATCTAAATCATCAACGCAGGCGCTTTGGCACTTAAAAACTTGAGTGTTAATTCATCGACTGATGTGCCCTATTAATGCGATGTAACATCGCTTGACCCCAACATGCATACCCTCTGAGGTCGTGCGACAGGGGCCATTATTGAGTCATCAGGCCGACACTCGAGACGACTCGTCTGACGGGCCGACACTCGAGATGACTCGTCTGACGGGTGACTAAGGCCTGCAGAGCCTACGAGAGAATCCTGATACCGACTCAGTCAAGGCCCACATACCACCCACCCATTGGACTCCCACCAATCAAACGTGGGATTGAAGGTGAGCTCATAAATAGCGGGAACGTGGGCTACGGTTACTCCTATTAAAGAGGGGATATCATGTCACCATAATTGGTGACCGTTATCCTCCCAATGTCACTGAAAAGACCCATGAGGTCTATGAATACAGGAGGTTTCCACTCCCAAGGTACGAGTTCTGATACTCGGACTTTACATTCTCCAACTTATATTTCTTCTACAGAAGAGCTCGCGACGTCAGATCTGAGACGAACCTCCATCGGTCGATCTCAGCTGCTCTTAGCTCTCTCCCTCTCTTAAGTTCCGTTCTAACTTAAGCATCGGAGGGGATTTAGGCCGGGACCCAGATCCGACCCACCTGACGCTTCCTTGTGGTGCAGATCAACGAGTCTCGATCCTACGTGAGGGTCGCTCCTGAGCTTCTCAACCTCGATCGATCAACATACAAACTGCTCGAGGGTCAATTGAGCACCGCAAGTCAAATACCATCCATCCACGACCCTGGTTCTCCCAACCTAGGGTCCCACTCAACTGGATGACGAGGCTCTGACTCAGCAGTGAAGGATCCACGTCAGTAACTCAATTGTTTCGGTCATTTTTGGCCTTAATATTATCCCATTCACTTCCTATTGAATGCCTTGAAGACTTCCTTTGAGCTTGTGAAGTTCAACACTTTGATTTCCTTGAGATCACCCTTTGATGACTATAGAGCTTTGTTGAGTTCGACGCTTTGACTTCCTTGCGTTCACTCTTTGATCTCCATGCTTCATTTATTGATGTCCTTACATCAATTGTTTGAGTCATCTTGTTCATTTGATATGACTTTAGCTTTATTGAGGATGCTCTTCTTAACTACAAAACATGAAGATTAGTCATAATTGATTATGTTTGTTTATCATCAAAACCACATCGGGGGATCCAATATTCAAAAATTTCCCCCCGTTTGATGATGACAAACAATCATAATCATAATCAATAATTGTTCTTGAAATTAAAATACTTACTCCCCCTGCATTGATGCCAACCATTTTAGTCCAGATAAACATATAACTAGTAAATCATCAATGCTTAGTCAAGGATATGTGTATCACATGAGTTGTGTATTGTATTCACTAAAGCCAACAACATATATGAATACACAAGGATTGAAACATATGGTGATACACATTGAGTAAGTTGAAGCATGAAATAATCAATCATATTGAAACCAAATAACTCTTCCCTGAATCTTAGAACCATCTCAAAAGCAATTATTCATGGAGTTAAGCAATTATTCATTGAGTTATGTTTCAATATGGTTATTTTACCCGAATGACCATATGGTTATTTTCTCTCCCCCTTTTCATAATTCAAAAAGAGTGGGGAGCTAACAACAACAACAAGAACAACAACAACAAACATGAAGGTGTTGTCATTTAACCATACAAAAAGGTTTGTACCATAAAGTCTCATATGGACATAATAGTCTTCATCATTCAAAATATAATCATTAATCATGGAACACACATGACTATTCTTCTCTCTCTTTGTTCATTCTCTCTTTCCTTTATGAAACACTCAATCAAATACAAATACATGCTTTATATGGCCCATATAAGATGAACATCAATGGACAATATTATGCCAAAATAAGTGAAGAAAGTGAAGATGAACTCATATCACCATTTAACTAAGCATGAAGCATCAAATCTCATATGGAGATAAAAATATTCAACATTTCATATTGGAAGTGCATGATAAGATTAATTATCAACACCAAAGGCACATTTCCAACAACACAATCATATATTGAAATATATGTGTCTGTATGATGTCAAAGGTACACAATATACCTCCATCCAAAATTCATACATATCGTCATGCTATATAGTAGAGTACTAAAGCAAATAAGGATAATATATGACACATCAAAGCTGTGATGGTGGAGGACAGGAAGTGGGAGGTTCAGAAGTCTCCGCAGGAGCTTGTACTGAGGTAGGTTCTAAACTAATAGGAGTGGGGACAATTCCTTCTAGCTTAGTAGATATCTTCCGAACATGGAGCCTTAAAACTTCAATCATTTTCTCCTGTGTGTCCATCCTTTTCAATTGAGATTGAATAACGGATACGACATTTGACATTTTATCCTTTAAACCATCCTGTTCCTGATGCATTATCTCAATGTGATTCCTCAGACTAGCATGGTTTTTCTGTAACTTGGCCATACGATTCCTGGCTTATCGAGATGAAGAGGTAAATTCCTTCATCTCATTTCCAAAAGAATCCACTCACGAAGCAAACGTAGAAAACCTATCTCCAAGACTATCAATTTGAGCCTTGAGGATATCTAGATAATCCTCTGATGGGTGAGGATGAGCTGAAGAAGATGGGATATCAGTAGCAATGGGTTCCTGATGTAGTGAATCAGT